>JAVLVB010000380.1:228828-242409 GCA_032876305.1 Orestias chungarensis
CAGAGCTCGTGGTGTCGGACCTCCAGAACCGGGTCAGATGTTTGATGTTGGGGCCCAGCAGGCTGAGGGGACCCTTGATTTCTTCATCAGAGCTTCTGCTCCGTGAGGCGTTCACTGTCCGGGTTCCTGTCTGGAAACAACAACACAAACTACCTTGAAGCTGATTTTAAACTATTCATGCTTTAAATTTCTAGTTATATTGAAGATTATTTATATATTTTTCAACTTGTTTCAAATAAAAATATCTGCTGATGGAATTAAACATTCAAGAACTATTAACTTAAAACCAACGAAATGTTGCAGAAAATGTATTCTGTCGTGTTTCAGGAGAACAAGATGTTCTCATCAGGTTCTGTTTCTGCGTTTGAAGCTGAGTTTGGTTCTGTTTTAGAAAGTTCTGGGTTCTCCTCATCCGTCAGATCTTTTTTCTTCTGTCTGCAGAAGCGGTTCTGATCTGGTTGTTTTCTGACCCTCCGTCCAGGTTATTCTTCTGGACATGTTGGTGGTTTAATGATCAGATTTCATTAGTAGAATGAAGGATTTTAGTCCTGCTGGGTGAACGTGTTTTCATTTCATCCCATCATTCATTTTAGTTTATTTAGACATTAAAACGTCGTCACTTGTCCTCTAGAGAATCATTTCAATCGTTCCTAAACAAACAACGCATCCAGTTAGTTTAAATCTAAGGAACCCAGCAGATTATATGCAGTCAATCATTTACAGCAACAGTGGAGAGAAACAACTCGCCTCAACAGGAAGAACCCTCCAACAGAACCAGAACCTGATCAGTACCAGCATCCATCTGATGGTTGGAGAAGGAACTTACGTAGATCAACGTTCTGTGTGGAAAGTTCATAAACGGCAGCAGACCTACAAAGTTTAGTTGCTGGACCTCCAGGAAAGTTTCTCAGTACCAGAACCAGACCAGGTGGAGAGAAAACAGAAAGTTAACCGTTGAAATGTTCTCAGGAAGTGTCACATCCTCTCAGGTTGAAACATGATTCCCTGAGATCTGCACAGGAAGTGGCTCATCAGGAATTGACATAACAGGAAATGACACGAGGAGTTTCAGATCTGCTGCAGTTCCTCCACATGTTGGAACAATGGAGTAGAAATTAGTCTAATTGAACTGAGGAACCTGGAATATCTGGGCAAAAACCTAATAATCTTTAATTATTGGAGATTTTTCCATGTTTTTGGAGCTCCTCAGTTAATCAGGAGGAGAGAATATGCTGAGATTAGCTACCTCTCTGTCTAATCTGATCCAGATCCACTTAACTCACATCAAACTGCTGAACGTGAAGCATCTGGAGCTTCTGTCGGATTTTAAATCCACAAACAGTAAAAGAGGAGACAGAGAGCAGCAGAGCAGTTAGAAACATGAGCTGTCAGCAGAGATCAGGAAACTCCAGGATAAACATCCAAAATAAACAGAAAAGACACGACAGCCAATCAGCTGCAACCAAAGCTTCCAGCTGGATCACATCAGCACAGAGAGCAGAGAACGCTCCAGATGTTCCTCAGTTGGATTATCAATTCTGATGAATCGTTTCACTTCATGGAGATAAAAATCCTGAATCTAAAGCTTGACAGCTGCATATAGCAGAGCTTCATGTCTACTGGCTGTTTTCATCATGTCTCATAAGATCCTGCAGGATCTCAGGATCAAACAGCAGATCCAGACTTTAGGGAAACTTTAGGGTTTCAGAGAACGTCTTCCTGCTTCATTTGATGCTTAAACTAAATGTTCTGACCAAAAATAACAGAACATTTCTGGTTGTTTTACTGGTTAAAGAGCTTCAGGACCAGAAGTTGAACCTGAAGAGACATTTGTATCCCAGAGAACTGAAGGAAGGAAACCTCAGAAACACAAAGAGCTGAAAGCCAAACAGCAGGAAAATGAGACCTGAGTCTGACGGGAACTGGATCTGAACCCTGAAAGTTCAACTTTCCCGTCATCAACGTGAGACGTGCGTCATAATTTTGCAGCAGAAGAAGCCAGACGTGGTAAATCTGGACGTATACGACGTCCGAAGCAAGCGGTGCCGAGTTTATCTTCCTTTTTCACTCAGCTTCCTTCATCTTGTTCTGATCTCTAACGTCCGTCCACAGCCGCTGGCGGACGTCTGTGTTCTTCTTCTGTGTGATCGTAGCATTAATGGGAACTTTAACAAACATAAACAGTCAGATTAAACGCTCCAATCTGAATATTCTGACCAGATTCAGTTTGATGGGACTGAAACTGTAGTCTGTTTTATGCTGATAGATAATCTGAGCGCCGTTCATAAAATCATGTGATTCTGGTTCTAATTGACTGCATGTCTATCAAAACAACCACCCGCATTACTGCCTCTAGTGGCCAGACGAAGCATGTCAGGAAACGACTGCTCAGTCACATTAAATGTTTGTTTTCCAGTCCAGACTGAAAGAAGCTTCTAGTTCAGATTATTCACACAGACGCGTGTTTCCAGAAACCGGTGTGCGTTCCTGCAGAGGCGAGTTCTGACGGAGCCGTGTGGACAACGGAGACATGTCAGGGACCAGAGTCCTTGTCCCAGCGGATCGCCCGGCTGCCACAAGAACCCGTGAGTGTCTCTGGACGAAGTCTGTTTTAGCTTTTCTCACGCGACCTTCGCACCTTATGGGGCCCGGAGGTCAAAGGTCAACAACAAGTACAAACCTGGCAGACACTTAAACCCTCAGGTCCAGTTGAACAGAATTAATTTAGCTTATTTTAACCAAACAGACGGTAGTTTTATTTGTGATTGTAGTTGTCTGTAGTTGTTATTTTCACCACATGTGACTGTAGCAGCTGGTTGCAGACCCTGGGTCAAGGATCAGGGGTCAAGTTTAGGACTAAAGTGAGCTTACGTTTGGTCAGACTATAGAAATAGAAATGAAACCTGGAACGGGTCAGAACCTGGTGGGAACATCATGGAACCATGGATCCGGCTGGTGGAGGTGGTGTCATGATGTGGGAGTTACTATCACAGCCACCACGGCCTCCCAGAGTTCTGTTGCTGACCGTCTGCATCCGGTTTGGACCAGAGGGAGAATGATCTGATGGGTCCATCAGCTAATTCTCCCCTCACAGATCTTCTCTGGCTGGTTCCTCGAGTTCCCAGGTCATCAGAACGTCTCTGAGATTTGGTTGAACTGGAGGTTTTTGTCTTAGATGTTGAACCAACACAAACATTGCCACGTTATTATGGAGCAGAACATCAGAGGAATGGTTCTGACCCTTGATGGATGCTGGGTATGAAGAATGAAGGCAGTTCTGGGCCCGGTTCTAGAGAGTTCAAGTACCGGGACGGTTCTAACTTCTTCTACTACTTCCTGTTCATTACAGCCAAACGTAATGACAACATCTGATGAATTTACGCTTCATTTCATATATTCACTCCAAACCAGTAGACGGTTCATTCAAACCAGCTAATTCACGTTTTCTTTCTGTCAGTTTTAAAACTTATAAACATGGCTACTGATGAGATGCATCATGTTTTTACTTTCATTCATTCCATATCAGAGTTCTCCAGCAGTTTGAACGTCGACCCTTAAAAATCAAGTTTGTTCCAGATTTCCAATCGTTTTTACTCTTTTAAATCTGTAGCTAGCAGCGCCGAGTTTAGCTTCCTTCACCGCCTTGATGTTGGACCTCTACATTCTCCTGATGAGATGCATCAAGTTTTGTGAAATTAAATCCATGGTTCTACTTTCATGCGATGCACATCCAACTTTTCCAGCACGTCTATGTTCTTCTTCTGCGTATTCATCGTAAACCGTCACACAGAAGTTTGATTTCCTTGGTTTAATAAACAATAACGAAAAAGGAAATCCTGATTGAGACCAAACCTGCTGAACGAAGCCTTAAAGGGACAGGACCAGTCAATGTTTCTGATTCTTCTGAAGCTCTGCTAGTTATTCGGACGATCAATTATTCACTGAATTTATCAGTTAATAAAATGAAAATACTCAATAATCTCTCTGTAGATGAATGTCTTAGTAACAATAACAATCAACTTTTATTTGCCAGCTACATACAGGACATACTAGGAATCTGTGTTGGTGTAATTACACTGAGGCAGCCATTTGCAGCGCCAGGTAGGCGATAGCGCACCTGAACTGAATCAGGAGATGAATGATGAGTCGAGTTTTCGCCTCAGGTTCCAACTGCCCTGTCTGAAGAAGAAGGAGGTCACGGCTCTGGTGTGGCGCTGCTGTCCAGGACACGGAGGTCCAAACTGTGAGGATGAAGGTGAGAACTTGCTGTCAGAACCCGGTACCATCGACAGAGAACCTGGTTAAGTTCTAAGAACCTTCAGCCGTCTCGGATTAGTGGTCCAAATGGAAGGTTCCTGGTTCTGGAGGTTTCCATCTGAGCCAATGAGGTGATGGTCGCTCCTGTCGGAGTTCCAGCAGGTTCCTCAGGAGGACGGACCATAAACGGATCCAGAACGGTTCTGGTCCAGTTCAGCTTCAGTGATGATCTAGAACCATATCTGCTAGTTTCAGAGTCTAGATCAGAGGAACCTCATAGAAATGATGAGGGGCCATTTATTGGGACCATGATAACGTATCATAACAATATAACATTTATAAAATATTTTATAACATAACATTTCCTTTTTATTAAAAACAAAAATATTACCTAAAATAAAAATATAATTTTAATTTGGGCATATATTAAAATAAATAACTAAATATAACCAAACATAACCCTGCAGCTCATTTCTTGTTCTTTGTTTAACAAACTCTAGAACTGGTTCACATTTCTCTCATGTCCCCTTTAATGGGACAAATGGACTCTTGTGTCTTCGGCCAGTGTGGAGGATTCTGGTGCTTTAAGAGTTTTCATTTGTTGTTCTGATCTCGGAGTTTTGCTGAAATGTCTCTTTAAATGTTTTGGTTTTGATTCGTCACATTGCTTATTTTTATTGTGACATATTAAGCTCAGAGTTCTGGACGGTGGGAGAAAGAACTCAAACCTTTCTGTCCACTCTGGTTGGAACTGGCGGTTTTTCTGTCCAGTTTGGAGCCGTTGCTGCTCCGGTAAACGTCTGGCTGCTGCTGAGAGTGACGGTCTGGAGTTTGGGACGGCTGCTATGTGTTTATTGTTGCCCTGGAGGAAACCCCCAGCCTCATATTGAGATCGCAGCACGCCATTTCAAAATAAGAGCGGGCAGAGCGATTGAAATGTTTTATTTATTTGTTTTTTTAATAATATAAAAAAACGTTTCAAAACAGCTCGTGGGCCATTAATAGATACCCAAAGGGCCACAAAAGGCCCGCGGGCCGCTATTTGAGTATGGGGGGTCTAGAGGCTCAGCAGTCCAGCAGGTTCAGTCACAAACCCGATAGCAAACGGTTCTGGTTTTGCTCAATAATCAGAATAACAACATGTCGGCCAATCAGCAGAGGCGACAGTGATGACATCATCAGTGAAGGAGCCAATGAATGCTGACTGATGAGAACGACTGGATCCTTTTAACCTATAACTCATTATGTTCTGCTGGGTTCTTCACAGAAATAATTGGTCAGTTCTGGAAAAGGTTCTGCTCAGTCGGACCGGAGATTCCGGTCCACACAAGGTTCTGTTCACGGTTCTGGAGACAGTAACCCGTCTGTCCTCCAGAACCAAAACACTGGTGAGCAGCAAACTGAACCCGTTATTTCTCCTCCTCATTTTCTGGACCTCAGCCCGACTCTGCAGGGTCAGAACCAACAAGAACCAAGGTCCAGCTTCCAGGACGAACCAGTCCTCTGTCCCAGAACCAGAAGCAAACAGAACGCTCCTAATGTAAACCAATCAGAACCGATCAGGATCTTTCTGGCTCCAGAAATCTCTGATCAGAACCAAACTGGGTTTAGAGAAGCAATAATAAAAGTCAAATTGAAAATGATGATGGAACTAGAACTTTATATCAGTGTCCATGAATTATTGACTAAGATTTGATCAAACATCTCATCAGTGTCGGGTTGAAGGTTAGAATCCTCACATTGAACAAAGTGGACCGTCACCTGTTGCTGCTTTTATCGGCTGCATTCTTTAAACTTTCCTGACTGGTTTTTACCCTGAAGCCTCTGGGAACCCAAACCCGCCTCTGGGAACCCAAACCCTGGAGGTTTCTGGGCGGCGCCGTCAGACTAAAAAAGACCTTTGACCTTTCGTTTCTGCGCCAGCGTTCTCCCAACACTCCTCTGATTCAAGGAGCTTCCTGTGAGTCGAGCTCCGGGCAGACAAAGAGAGGAACCGTCGAAATAGAGGCGACACCGGACCAGAACCAGAACCAGTCAGAAATGATTCCACATTCAGAACCAGAACCTGACTGGGAGAGCTCAATATCTGGACCCCAGTAGGAGGAGGAAGCTGAGGTTCTGTTAGTGTTCTGGGGATTTCAGCAGAACTAAGGTTCTGGTTCTGGTTTAAAGCCAGATCCAGTCCGTCCTCACGTCCTCCTCAGGTCCAGAAGTTCTTGGCGTTCCTGAAGCAGATCTTCCTCAGACCAGCTTCTTCTTCTTCTTCTTCTTCTCTGCAACAACAAAAACGTTTCAGCAAGACAGAATCCAGAGGTGGGACACTCCAGTCCTCCAGGTTCTACAACTGTTATATTTGCCCCTGGTCCATCACACCTGAGACAAAAGGCTGAATGATGTCCTCAGTAGCACAAACGTTCTCCAGAGTCCTGCTAATGACTTGATTATTTGTCTCAGGTGTGCTGAAGCAGAAACACGTCTAGAACTTACAGGACAGCGGGCCTGGAGGACAGGAACTGCCCACCCCTGATATACGCGCTTTATTTACCTCAGTAATTCTTTGATATTGATAAAACGTTCTGGTTCTATTGTTCTGCTTTCTTTTGTAAATCAGTGAGAAAATCTGTAGAAATCTGAAACCAGAACCAGAACCGGGTTCTGAAGGTGAGAACGTGTCTCACAGGTATTATTCTGAAGCACTTCAGCAGCTTCAGAACCAGAACCAGAACCTTTTAGTGGTCGGTCCACAGGTTTGGGTCAGAACCGCTCAGCAAGTCAAAATTAGAACTTAAAACTACTTTGAAGATGAGAAACACCAGAACCAATTATGAAGATCACCTTAAAGCAACCTGGGCATTCAGAACCTCAGCAGAACCACAGGCTGGTCTCCTCCATGCTACGCTGCACTGATGCAGTAATTAAAGCAAAACGAGCCCAGACCAATTATTAATGGGAGAGAAAGGAACAAACCTCACAATCCTAATATTTCTGCTTAAATTATTCTTTTTTATTGGTTTAATATTCTGATTGTTAGCATGGATGTGTCTTCCAGCAGGTTCAGAGGAATCTATACTTGTGAGGCATCAACTTTTGAATGAACGTTCACCAACGATCCATTTAATGAAACTCGCGTAAACTCAGCAACATCACAGTAAAACAAGATACAAAAACAAAATAAAATACTGACGAACATGAAAAATGAGATCAGCAGAAGGAAGCACTTCCTGTCTTTATTTCCTGTAGGCCAGATAACTGCAGCTGCAGCTCTACTGGTCCCTGGAGCCCCTGCTGCCAGAGTCCTGACCAACACCAGAACCGGTTCTGGAATCTCTGGACCAGTTCCTGTTTGTTAAAGAAAACATTTACAGGTTCTGCTGTTGGTCCATAAAGTTCTGAATTGTCTCAGAACCACCGAGATCCCTCAGGTCTACAGAGACAATCTGACTCAGCAGAAGAAGAACCAGACAAGCTGAGACAGAATTTAGTTTCTTTGCTCCTCAGATCTGAACAAAGGGTTTTAAAACCTGAGCTGATCAGAACTGGTAGTTCCTTTAAGGTCAGTTTCACTAAGTCAGTTTCACTAAGTATCAGCAAACCTTCTACAGTAACATACTATCAGTTTATTTCAGTATATTTACAGTTAAAGCTCAAACTCATTCTAACCTGATGATATTCCAGAGTCGTCATCAGGAATGGGAAGACTGTGGTTAAAGAGAGTTTTCCTGCTTTGTTGGAGTGGAACGATTTCTTCCACTTCCTCCAGTATTAACACAACAAACATTGACTTATCTATTCTTTTTTTATTAAGTAAAAACTGCAGATTTTGTCTTGCCTTTCAAGTATCTGACCCACATAAACAGAGGACTCTCAGGAGTGATAATAAAGTTTATTAAGAAATGTGGATGTGTCTTGAGGGTGGAAGCAATGGTCACGGCAGGGAGCGGAAGGGATATCCAGAGAACGACGTGGGGAACCGGAGACTTCTGGAGGTGAGACGGAGAAGGTGAGTAGATTAAACGAGAGCGGAGATGATAGTGATGAGGCTTACTGTTGTTGATTGGTGGTGACGCCAGGGAGGGGTGAGTGGAGAGACTTCCCAGCAGAGTCCTAGGTGGTTGTTGTCCAGAGGGGCATGAGGCAGATGGTGAATGGCTGGAGCGTGCAGATCGAGCTGTGTCTTGAGAGCAGGAACCAGAGTGGTGAGAATCCAGATTATCTTGAACAGAGTAGGTTTGAGCACAAGTGAAACTGAATCTGAAGAAGTGAGCACAAAAAAGGATTACTGGTAAAACATCAAGAACTTCTTGAGACTAGCGATCTGGCACTGAAAACAGGTAACTTTTACCAGGGTTAACAAACACTCAGGCGACGAGAAGCTGGATCCTTGCTCCTTATAAACAGCTCAACTCAATCAGCCCAAATGCAGATCACCTGGAGAAAGAGCCCAGATGAGGGGCTGCTCCAGCCGGTGATGCTCTGGCGCCCCCCTGTGGACAACCTGTGAAGGTGCTAGAAAGTCTCAACTATGACAGATTTAAACAAGTTACAAAAACCATTAACAAATAAAAACTTGTTTGTCAAAGTACCTGCATATTTATTGTTCAATTTGCTAAATGCTTATAGATTATTTTTGGTGTACATCAGTAAATTAGACAAAGTAAGATGATTTTTAATCTCTGAGAAGAAATGCTTTCATTTGTCATGAACTATCATCCATTACAAAATTATAAGATAAACTTGGATTAACAATTATTTCAGTTGTGCACAATATTCTTATATATTGACATTGACCTACAGAAAATACAAATATAGCTGAACAACCAGCACGTTTGTAACAATTACCCATGCGGACCATAAGAATGCAACATTTGTGTTGAACAATGTGAATGTAAAAATACATAAAGACATTTTGCTTCTCAACTTCTTTTCCCAAACCTGAAAGTCAAAATAGCACATAATCAAATCACAAACAGGAATTCAAAATGTAAGTTTTGACACATTTACAGTTATTGTATTATTCATAACTGTACTGACATGAATCAATAAGAGATACAAATATAGCAATGAAAAGGAATTATTAAATACAATTATTGAGTTTTGTAAGAATATAACAAAATTAGTCAATATTAAACGCTGTATATAAAAATACCTTCAATGATATTTCTGGTTTATACGGAAGAGGATTAGGGCCACTGGCAGGACCGGACTGGGTGATTTTTTCAGGCCAGGAGTCAGTCATGGAACCAGGCCCCCCTGGGCTTGCCACGCATGCAAGGGGTCAACATGCCCACCTCCCCCTGCACATGGGAGGAACTGCGGTGGAAGTGGTCAGCAGCTACAGGTACTTGGGGCTACACCTGAGTAACAACCCTACCTGGAGCAACAACCCTTCCATTCTGGTCAGAAGGCGCACCAGCGGCTCTACTTCCTCAGGATGTTGAGGAGAGCTGGACTCGGGAGCTCAGTACTCACCTCCTTCTACAGATGTGTGGTGTAGAGCGTCTTGTGCTCCAGCATCAACGTGTGGCATGGAAGCTGCTCTGCTGCAGACAGGAAAGCTCTGCAGAGGGTGGTGAAGGCTGCACAGAGGACTGTTGGAGTCAGCCTCCCCAGCACCACAGACATTTACACCTCCAGATGCAGGAAGAGGGCCTCCGGCATCATGAAGGACCCCACACATCCAGCACACTCACGTTTTGTCCCGCTCCCCTCAGGCAGGAGGCTGCGGAGCATCAAGTGTAAAACCACCAGTCTGAGAAACATCATTCCTGAAGCTGTGAAACTCTCAAACACACTCAATTACAAATGAAAAACACTTTCTCATTTAACCGGCACTGATCACTTTAATATCACACTTTAAAATGTCACTTTAAAATGTCACTTAATATGTCACTTGCACTCCGAATGTTCATTGCTGCTATGACCGAAGTCCCATATCGTAGATTCTGAGTCCATATTGTAAATTCTGTGTAGTCAAATCCTATTTCTCGAATAGTTCTTTATATTTTATTATATTATTTAAAATTGCTATCAGGGTGTAAACTGGACTGGGGGATTAGAATTTCGTCCCACCTCATGTACCAGATGTCATGTGATGACAAATGAAATTCCTTGATTCCTTGATTCCTTGTTGATCTTTAATTGATTACAATTTTTCAATTAAAGTACTTTAAGTTGAAAACTCTTAACAATCCCTCAATTTTGCTTGATTTGAGATTGATTTAGGATTTTCCTTGATGGATGAAGTTATGATTAAATCACCCTAAGTTGATTTATACTTAAGTGTCTTAACCCCTAAATTGATTTAGGATTTTGTTTGGGATTTTTTGTACATTACTCCTCGTCCACATCTTCACCTTTATCCCTCAGGTGCTTTCCGAACCACTTCTCAGCCGAGCAGTGAAAGGACAGGGCATTTTTCTCCCAGTCAGCAGTTCAGGTGGGGTCAACCCCAACCTTTGGCTTGGTTAGGACCTGAGGGTGAACATCACCAAAGGAAGTGCATCCAGCCAGTTTAGATTTGGTGTCAGTACAAACCTTTGCCAGCTGTTGTTTGATGGTTGCATTAACCCTTTCCACCAGCCCCTGTTATTCAGGGTTGGTATGCAGAGCCAAAGTTATGCCGAATGCTAAAATACTCTTCAACGTTTTTTAGATCCTCTGCAGTAAAATGAGTGTCGTTGTCTGATCTAATGATTTTTGGCACCCCATAACGTGGGATGAGATCATTGATTAGCCAATCAATGACTTCTTTTGCAGTTTCAGTTTTGGTGGGTTTTGCCTCTACCCATCTCGTGAAAACATCAACACAAACAAGCAAATATCTGCAACCTTTTACTCGTTTTTTTGTTCCCATGTCAGTGAAATCAATCACTATGTTGTCCCACAGTTTTTGTGGAACAGGAAAAGCTCCCATTCCCATCTTCAAGGTTTGTTTAGGATTATATTTAGAACAAATAGAACAAGTATTTACAAAATTTTTACAAACTTCCGACAAGTAGGGGTGCCACCATTTTTGTTCAATCAATTTTTTTATTCTTTTCCAGGATTGGTGACCCCTATGGTGTGCCTGTTCACACAACAGACTCAAAAGTTTTGAGGAACACACAATCCTCCCATCACGTGACCTCCAGAAGCCGGTTATCCTGCATTTTGTTGCTCCTTTTTCAATCCATGCCTGTTTTTCATGTGGAGCCGCCGCTGCCTGCATGTCCAAAATTTCAGTTTTTGTTTTCTCTGCACTGGTCATTGAGTTAGCAGAGTCCTGTAACATTTGTAATACAACCTTCTCCCTTTTTCGGTAACCTGCTATTTTCTTGGCCTTTTCTGAGGCATTGTTTCCTAAGGTCATTTTTCCCGAACCTTTTTGGTGGCCTGCACACTTAATGACGGCTACCCCTCTGGGTTTTCTTAGGGACTCTGTAAGCTTCAGCATTTGTTTCATGTGTTTTACAGATGTCCCTGTAGTAGTGAGAAAATCCAATGAGCAAGATCCATGTGAACAGCTTTTACTGCATAAGCAGAATCTGTGTAAATGTTTATGAATTACCCTTCATTAAGGTTGCATGCTCTAGTAACTGCTATGATTTCTGCTAGTTGGGCTGAAGCAGGTGATGGGACGAGATCTGCTTCAATAGTCCTGTAAGTAAACCCACCCTTTGAATTTTGTTTGGCAATGACAACAGCATATGATGCTACAATGCCGCCTCCTGGTGCGGCAATGCATTTGGCAGAGGCTCTGTTGAAACATTAGGAAAAACATTCACTTCTTCCCTTGTCAGAGCTTCACATTCATGAGGGACATCACTGGTAATGGGTGAGGCCATGTTTGTATCAGAAGCTTTATAGTGGACATTTGGTTGAAGGAGGATTTCCTGTAAATTCGTAGTTCTTTGTTGACCAAGGGTAAACCTTTTGCTAGAGATATAGCTGGCTACAGCATAGGTTGTGTGTACTGGTTTCCCTCGAAGGTAAATGCAAACAATGTTTGGCATTCCGGATGAATAGGAATACAGAAAAAACTCATTTGACAAGTCCATAACAGTAAACCATTTGAATTTGTGATCCAAGTTTGACAACATGGTGTAAGGATTTGGAGTGTCTGAATTTGAAGCCCTTCTTAAGTTTGAATTTATTTTTCTGAGATCATGAACCAGTCTGAAGTTTGTCTTTCCGGGTTTTGCGACAGGTGTGATGGGTGAATTATATGGAGAAACACAGGGTCGTAACACTCCACTTTGTACTAACCCGGAAACAGTTCCTCTTATTCCTTCTGTTTTTTCTGCTGAGAGAGAATATTGTGGTTTGTAGATGACGCCATCTTTTTTCATCTGTAACAGGAGGGGTTGGATTTGTTTGCTAATTCCAACATCAAGTGGTCCCCGTGACCAGACACTGTCAGGGACGTCCTTTAACAATCTTAGAGCCAGTTCGGAATCAGTGTTTTCTCTACCATGCGTTCTGTGACGTGTGACTCTTTCTAAGATTACATCCAAGGTTCTCTGATATTCCAATTTGTAGATGTTTGTTTTCGGGCTATATCTCATCAATTCTGTCCCCTGTACGTCCAGCCAGTCTGTGGCTTCCGCGGCTCTTTTTACCATTGGACCCAGGTTTTTTTGCTTGTCCACCTGTGGTTATTTTTAGGGTGAGATGGGGAAGCATGTCAGTGTCTAATCTGTATAACAGTTGTAGTTCTTCAGTTAGCAACCTTCAGTTGGCAGCCACACCTTCTGGTCCTATGTATATGTATTTCCAGTTAATCCAAGGCTGTGGGTCATCACAGCTGTATTTATCTTTAAGTAATTTTGAGGTTAGTTTCCACTGTTCCTCATATGTATCCATATCAGTTGCTTGCTCTGGCTCTCTCAGATAGTTTAAGGTCACGTGTAGGGGGTCAAGTGGTGATTGGTATGATCTCAGATTAGTTATCCAAATTTCCCATCTGTTCACAATCTCAGTAAGGTCACACTCCGTGGGGTGGGCTGCCCTGCCCCACCAAACATAGGCCTTATCTGTGGTTCCTACAGAGAGTTGTGGCATTTGACTGTTAAGGCTTAGTTGTGATCTTACAATTTTACCATCAGGAAACATGATAGCTGTGTAATTGTGTGAGCAGATTATTGTGGCACCCAGAGTTGCAATTAAATCTCTAGCTAAGAGATTTATGGTACACTGCTTTTGAATAAGAAATATAAGGTGTGTCCAAAATTATTTCACAATGAACCGGCTGAGAAAAACAGCATCTTTGTATTTCACCCGAAAATCCCATTACTTCTGTGTATTTTGAGGAAAGTGGGAGGTCAATGTTCAAGGATGACTATCTAA
>JAVLVB010000380.1:272777-309754 GCA_032876305.1 Orestias chungarensis
TTCTACTTTAGTTTAGCTTTTTTGGTTTAGTTTTTCTTTCTCGTGAGGAACTAACACGAAATACCTTTAGTTTAGGACAAATAAAAGATAAAATCTTAACCTACTAAAGCAACAACGTCGATCTTAATCCCGAGGAATCCCGAGGAATCCCGAGGAAGTCTCGACTTGAGCTTGTGTTCTGTTGTCGTGGCAACTGGTGCCTTTGAGGTCCCCTTGGAATTTGGATAACTACTTCCGGGTTTTTCCGTCGCGTTCAAAGTTACGGCTTTGTGATTCGTCGTGAAAGATAAGACCGTTTAAACTTGTAAAATGAAAACGTATTTTTCGTGTTTTATTAATTAAAAATTGAATTAAAAACGGACTTTTCTTTTTTTTTTTTGTTCTGTTATCCTAATTACTGGTGCGTTTGCCGTCCTTCTCAACCACCTCCATGGTTTTCGCTCCCATAATGTGCAGATATCAAGTTAGAAGTAAAACACAAAGCAAATGGGTCAAAACCAACTTTTACACATGCAACTTGAAGACATTCTTATCTCCACTAGATGGCGGCAAACTATTAAACTTTCAAGCATGCAGGAAAACCTAAAATCATTTTTTTTTATTGCATAGAGAGGTAATGTTTTAAGTCATGTTCCATATTTAAAGCCGTGTTGTTTCAAAGGAGCACAGGCATGGCTCTTTTTTCCATTTATAGGAAGAATATGAAACAGTTCTCACTTCCTTGAAAGTGTTGATCACCAACACTCCTCTTAATCTATGCCGTGTGCCAGGGACTATACTTAGAACACCATACTGTGCATTGCATCCCACGCATCCACACATGACCCCGCGCATCGCTGCTGAACACGGCGGCCCACACACTACAGTTGCTTGTAGGAAATCCCACTGTCAGATTGTGGGGTCAAGGTGTCACTCACTCACACACGAGCGAGCTCTGGCTCACGCAGCAGCAAAGGCCACGTTGATGTTGTTGTTGTTGTGTAAGAACACATTCATCTGCAAGAAACTGATTCTCAACAATCTATCAGAAAGATTGTCTTCACAATTTCTTGCTTCCTTTTCACACAATTCTTGGCACGGTGACATTCCACAATGTTTTGCTTTTAAACTACATTGGGATGTTAAGCATTAAGCTTTTTTTTTTCAATTATAATTGTTCTGCGTTCAAGATGACCCGAATGATAATTTATGAAAATGATACAGATGCAGCCGGTGTCTTTTTTAGCTGTTTGAGGATTACAGATTGTTCTTCCTTTGCTCACGCAGCCCGGATATGGTGGATATTTGGGATTATATAACATGTAAACAATCAGCCATGGTATGCTTTTCTTTAAGCAATTATCTGCCTGCCAAACCCTTGTAATATTAGAATATATAAATAAAAGGATAAACAGAAAAGAGGATTACTATTACTGTAGGGCAGCTGAAGAGTCAATGGGAAACTGACTCAGGTCCTGTACTCATTTAAAGGTGGGCCGAATAGAGAAGAATAAATCTGATCCGCTGTCATGAAACAAACATGGGAGCAGAGTCAGGGATGCCATGCTGTCAGGCAGCTGTTGAGGCAGGCTGAGCTGCAGGGATTTTGCAACTCAACCAGTAAAGAGCAGCAGCAGAAGCAGTTGCACTGTTTGCCATCTCTCCTCGAACACATAAAAAGCTCTTCCTTTGATAAACTAATAGTTATAACTTTCATTTTGATCACATTATGTGAACCTGAACACTCTATGACTACTTTGACCTCTTTTGGAAAGGACGCTTGTTATAATGATGTTACTTCCCCCCAAAAAATACAAGTTTTTTTACATCATATTTCCCTAGAACAGTGTTTAAACAATTTTTTTTTCTCACTTTAGGCTCAAAACATGGAACTATACTGACATAAAACTGTAGACAGACATTGACATCTTTAAAAGAGCTTGAGTCTAAGAACAGTTGCTCATATGGAAACAACGAAAGCATGTCCTTTTCCCCTCTTTTCTTATCTGGTCAAAGTCTCCTATGGATTCATGTCAAATATTTGCAAGGCTGCTTTAACCCCAAACAACAGCTCATTAGGTTGTTCCGTGTGTTTCTATGCTTCATATTTAAACAGATAGAATGAATGAAAATGCAAATCAAATTCCCCCAAAATCCACAAATCTTTTGAAACCCCGGTATTACCATGTAACCAGGAGAAATTACAAGACTTTTGGCATGAACGTTTCATCTTAATTAC
Source organism: Orestias chungarensis (assembly GCA_032876305.1). Lineage (NCBI taxonomy): Eukaryota > Metazoa > Chordata > Actinopteri > Cyprinodontiformes > Cyprinodontidae > Orestias > Orestias chungarensis. The sequence goes on from JAVLVB010000380.1 coordinate 274,996, forward strand.
ATTTGAGTTGCAATGTGTCTAACCTGAATTTGAGCCTTCATTTGACCCAAAGAAGTCAACGCTGATACTGATATGGACGGTGAAGCAGATTGCAAAAATCAGAGAAATCATCTCCAGACCTGTAACCAGAATTAAACTTTTAATAGTTCTGGTTTCTGTGCACAGTGTAAACTCATGCAATGAGCATATTTAGTGCTAAGCCTGCAAAAGCTTAAATGTGAAACAGTGTGCCAATACTGTGCATGCAGCCTGAAGTCGGACTACTTCAACTTACCTAGACATTAGCTGTCTTACAGATAAGGGCGATTTTCTTTATTAATCTTTAACTGTGTTTGCTTAAATGCTTGAAATTTTATAGGCTATACTGCAGATGCATGTACCGTAGGGATAACTGTGAGCCTTTGGATCGATAGGAGTCTCGAGTCTGCCTGCTTGATGATCATTTTCAGAGCAGGTAATGTTTATTTTTAGTCTATTTGCATAAAATACCAATAGGATATAAAAATTATCGCAATGAAAGATTTTATTTTAAATCAATCATTCTGATAATGACATTTCACCTGATCCTCTGCTTAAACCACTTCCATGTGTTTTTTTTTTTTTTGGTTCTAATGGTAGATTTGATTAATAAGACTCAAATAAGGGTCCAAATGAAACCTGAGGAAGTTAACTAAAAACTGACAATGTGATGTTGATCTTTAGGTGACTATCTGTATCTAAACCAAGTGTGACCAATTTCACAGACAAATCTGGATTACAACTGTAATCTTCTTTTACAAAATAATCTTTGATGGAGATCCTACTTTCTATTTGCTTTCTCTTATTGACGTTTTTTTGTAGTGCAAGACAAATTGCTGTTATATGACAGCGACTTTCGTGTCTGGGACATCTGAACGTAATGAGTTTCCATTTTAGCATATTGTGGGGTGTGCGTGTGTAAATGATGTGTGCGCTCAAGGTCATTTCAGTCATATGCGGCTTTTATTTAAATAATAAGAACAGGCAAATCATCGGTATATGACATGGAAGTGTGAGGTTTTTATATTAGATCAAACACAAGAATTTCCTAACAATGCGAGATGAAACAGAACAAGAGCTAAAATCAACATCCTGGGTGTTATAAGAATTAATAAACCTGTAATTTTATGCCTCTTTGCTCTCACAGCCCAGACTTTCTTTGTGTTTAAATTGTGGTCCTTGTTTCAAAAGATAATCTGGTGATTTGTCAGCACTCAAAACAACATTAGCAAATCCTCGGAACGTAATGAATGCACTCGATCGATTATATGGGGTGTTCTGATTATCCCTGCCTGAGCTCTCAAACAATCTGTTTAATTAAATTAATTATTGCACTGTAAACTGGAACTTTGGACACACTCTTTCTAAAAGATGATGGTTTGCGCGGTATAATTATTCGGTCGGAAATGAGTGGAGGTCCAGCTTGACACAAGGCACAGAAATTGAGACATAATTCAAATCCTCCGCATGTCTATCAGCAGAGCCAGCTCAGTTTATACTTGTGTTGCATGCTAGGCAGGTCTGTAGAAAGGGGAACTATTAACATTTTAATTAGCCTCTTCCCTTATATTTTTTTGTGTGCCTGAAAAACCTGAATGAGAAACAATTTTGTTAAAAGCTTTAAGAAGTATTTAAGGACGTCAATTTATTGCATAATCCTGCGTTCATTATACTACTGGCTTCTGATGACTGGCAGAAAGCTGTGGCACAAAGCATGTCCTGGTGCTACATGTTTTCTCTTGTTTTTTTATTTTGAGGCCAGTACATGCAGATTACTCGAAATAAACAGAACGGAACAGAAAGGAATTACAAGTACAAACAAGCTGAGTGGGTCATAAGTGGTGCAAGGCCAGCTAACAGGTTTTCAATCATCCACGTATTAAAGGCCTCCGGTTGGGCTATTCAAGATAATGGGACCAGACAAACCGCCTCGGATCTGCACAAGTGAATCCAAACAGACGGCTAAAAAGACATTTACATACAATGTACTAAAAAGCGATGCTTTCATGTCACAGCTGTAACATGAAATCAAGACAAGCCTTCTCATGTACAGGTCTATATGGATTACTAAAATTAGAACTTAAAAATAAGGCCGCTATGATGCTTTTCCAGTATTTCTAGCTCACACATGATCTGAAAAAAGCTTCTGCAAGTTGAATTTCTCAAGCAGTGTAAACACACAGTTATTTTTTTTATTTGGTAATTTTTAAGGATATCCAACTAGAAAACTTAGGACAGTGAACAAACCCAAGTTGGGTTTGTCCTCGTGGCTAACATTCAGTGAGACAGACGCCATTACATCTACAGCAGCAATGAGAAACATCTAAAAGTTGTACATGTGCTTAAGAGAAAGGCTTTCATTTCTGAGGTCCAATTAAACTAAAACTGAAGAGACTAAATACATCGTCATTCTGAGGACATCCTCCCACCAGTTAGGTAAACACCAGTTAACACTGTGCTTAAAAATCAACAGGGAATTTTACAATTGAGCCAATATTTACGCATGATTCAGTTGATCCAAAAATCTTTCAATGCTTAGCTGAAATAATGTTTTCAGAGCCTTTTCCCCCTGAACCTTCCGGCATCAGCACTTTGAAGACGATCTCCGATCATACGCCATTTGTCATCTTGGATAAACATTAGAGGCATCAAATATGAGTTGAAGACTGACTGTGGACTGGCAGGTTAACATTGCTATACTCCTGCTGCTGGTTGAGCATCTAAACACACAAACGCTGTTATATCACAAACAAGTTAGATATCATTTTGTGTTTTTACATATTTATTATTGATTCTCAATCTGCTGGTCTGAAAATTGTAGAAACTCCTGATGCAGTAGGATTTTAAAAATATGACAGTCTCTGAGGTGTGCGTTGCATGAAAATTCCTGGTTTATGTCATTGGTCAGTAAAGAAGGTCCAGACTGGTTCTGGTAGCTCCACTAGTCACTCCTTACAACCATGGCATGTAGAATATAGCACAGGACAGATCAAACCTTGAAGAACCTGGGTTACAGTAGTAAAGACCACAACAGACATTCCTGTCGGGAAAGAACTGGACAATGACTTCACAAAGACTTAAAAAAAAACCTTTACATCAGTATAAATATTGCCTGATCTAAAGACTCAGCTGTGACATGTAGATGTTCAGGTCAGAATTTGGGTTTAGCAGGATAAAAGCTACTTTATCCTGCCTTGTACGAGTGACTCAGGTTCCAAGGAAGTGGGATTAATATGATTAGAATCTGTTAAAAAATGAATAAGGAATGTGTTAAAACTGCACCCTACGCTTGTTTCGTATTTTTCGTTAAACTTGTTCCTCTAAAGACATAATGTACACATCTTATACTATTAAAGATTTCCCTCTCCTGATTGGCTCTTACAAAATTTTAATCCCATTTTTGCACATCCTGTGAAAGTGCGAACGATTTGTAGATCTGCTGAATATTTGGGGGATCCATCCATAGTTTTTGGCTTTATCCCAGAAGAATTAATTAGAGTGCAATTAAAAACTCATTAGTAGGCAGAGGTCTGAAAAAGAAAACACACTCAAAAAGTGAGCGGCGAAAAATCAGGCATGACGAAAAATGGAGAAACATATCAAAGGAATGAAAATTTAGGATTGTCCAGATTGTTCTTCTGAATGTGTTCCTACCTTTGGAAGAAACCAATGAACACTGTTAACTGTAGTTACATCTAATTAAACAACATACTAACTTTGATTCCTAAGTAGATGCTCTCAATTTATAACCTAGCTCGCAGTAGAAAGTGAATTGCAAACTGAATACAGTCATAGGATTATTCTCTCGAATAAAGTTCTGGTAACACAGTATCATGAGCTCTTAGGCCTTGGCCCACAAATTAGTTAATTCAGAGCAACCAATAAGTCCAAAACTATAACTGATCCTAGTGGTAATGAGAGAGGACATTATTGCCCCCACGTGCGCTCAGATATTTGTTTTTCACTTTAATGGGATGAAAGAGGTGATTTAGTTGACATTGAGAAGGTTGTGTCAGAAAAAAAAGTCCATCATTTACTGCCCGCCATCTGCATGTGTCACCACAGTGGGAACAGTGGATTTAGGACAATCGTTGTTGGAAGCAGCTCTGGAGAGTTTGGTGCTCTCAGATCAGTTCATGACAATAAAGCACTTTAGGCTGCAGGTGTGGGCTGGTTTCTCTCTGGTCAATCCGAGAGAACCGTTGGTAATTCCACTACATGGTTATTCCAAATTAAAAACAGCTGAAATATATTTTTTCTGCATTGTTAGGATCCTAAACTTTCCTTATACAGAACTTTGTCATTAACGACATGTCAAAAAAAAAAGGAAGAACTTTTTTATCCACATCCCCAACATTTGTATGACTCACCTCCGTGGGGGTGTTTCAAGATCACTACTTCTACTGGAAGTCTTCGTGCTCTTAAGGTTCTGCACTTTTCAGGACAGAGGCCTCAGAAGCTGCTCCTGAAATCTATTTGCCACAATCTCCAATTTTTTGAGTCACAGCCCCAAAGGTCTCCCATGACCAATAACACTGCTAAGATCTCGGCTTTCCAAAAATTCTGTGTTTTCTCTTCAATCCATTGCTGTTTCTTGATGTTTTTTACTTTGATGGTAATCTGCGAGGACCCCAAATAATTCACTGAAGACTCCAAGCGCCCTGAGTCAGGCACCGTCCAGCGACAGGACCAGGAACCTCTGAAGGCAGAGAGCAGAGTTAGTCGCAAATGCCACTAACCTTGTGAACTGCAGTGAGGAAATGAAGAAGCTGAAATTTGGATCCTCAGTAGGTCCCTCTTGTGGTGGAGGCTTGACATCAATGTGGGTCCCCAACACCTATGGGAGGATTTCTATATATATAGTCAGGAACAGGAAACTCACAGCAGAACTCAGTGACAGATGGGAGAACTACACAGGGCTCAGAGGTCGGTGGACAGAACCTGAGTCAGAACCATGAAGATGGGAGTGAAAGCAGAGACAAATCTGGCTTAGAAAAGGCAAAACCGGACAATCCTTGAGGCCCAACAGAGGCTGCAATCAGCCGTTTAGACAACAAAGAAACACTCACACAATCAGGCTTGTGATAATCTGGCGCTATTTGCCTGCTAGGGAACTGCTTATTTAGCCAGAGACACAGGTGGAAGTAATGATCAGAGCAGATAGGGGCAACACAGGTGGATGAATTAGTAATGAGTCAGGGGATCAGAGAGGAATGTAAACATAGATGCACAAAATGGCCGGTGATATTTAAAGCTTGGCAAAACATGCCAAAGAAACAAGTGTCGGGCTTTGACTAGGATATTCTAACACATAAATATAGCTTAATTAAAAGCTACAAGGATGCTGCATCAAGTCTTGGGAATGCACAGTTTTATGTAGCTATGATCATTTGTTACAATTGGCATGCAAAGCAAAAACATTGAATCTGATCAGGGTAAGTAAAATAAACACAGGTTGCCTTTGATACTGCCATATCAAATTAGAGTGTCGATCTGATCTTATCAAATACTGAAAGAAAATTGAGCATTGAAAATGTGGTTGAGTTTGAATTTTAGAGACTTGGTAAAATTACATTGTAAAATAATCTTGCTGTGCGACTTCAGCTACGTTGTTAAATCCAATTTGCAGTAAATATTTTCTATTTTGGTTGAGTCTTTGTTTTGTTATTCTTTTCTGTGTTCTCCAGTTGCCCCTGCTCTCTGTCCCTTTTCTCTCTCTCTTTCTTTCTGTGTGTTTTCCCTCAGCTTGAGTTCCATCATTATCTTTTCCACCTGTTATGAATTATCTGCTCATCTTCTCCACTGCTCCACCTCCTCCTCAGTATATAAGCCTGGTTCCCTCATTCAATCACCGCTGGATTATTGTTCTTACCTTACCTCTCGTCGCTCCCCTGCTGTGTTCCCTCGTTCCAGTTCTCCTTGCCCCTCAGTAAGTTTCCGCATCTGCTCTTCTGGTTTCACCTTGCTGGTTTCAATCCCTTTATGTGTTATTCCGTTCACTTACATAGTTTATTTCGTCCGTTGGTTGTTCTCTCGTTGCCTGTAGATCCTCTCGCACCCCTCTCGGTTGTTTATGTTTAGATTTGTTCTTGTTATATTCCATTGTAGTTCCGGTCCCGTGTTTATCCTTGGTCTGTTGTTCCTCCTCCATGTCGCATTGTTTTTGTTCTATTCCGGTCCCGCGTTTACTCCTTGGTTTGTTGTTCCATCTCCTTGCTACGTTCTTTCAGTTTTCTGTTCATGCTCTGGTCAAATCATCCTTACAATAAATAAATATTCTCTCTCGCAATCCACCTCTGCTCGAGTCATATTTACAGCTCCGTGACACTCCCAGTTTTGATGCCTACAGAACACCAAAACGCGTGTTTAAGTCTTTACACTGTTTGGTTCTCATTAAATTCTCAAGCTTACTTTATTGATATATAAAACTGAAAGGTTTTAAACAAGCTGTGGCTCAAACACCAGAAAGCTCTATGGCAGTCTTATACGTTCCATAAACGATTTGCAGAAAAATGCTCACATTATCCCCAGAAGCTGCACTGTCATCGGAGAATATTACACATAAATGAGATCATCATTCATCAGAGCCTTGTAAATAACACGGTGCTCTCTGGGAATAAAACATGTCTGTTCTTGCGCAACCCAATTACAACAAGATGATTTAGAGCGGAGATTGGGAAGAACAAATATACAAACCTGCGCACTGTTCTAGATTGCAGCTATTGATGTCACCGCATCAGGAAATTACCAAAGAACAGAAAAATGCTGGTAAATAAATAGGCGCCGCAGGAAGAACAGTCTCTGACACAAATGATGGAATATTGGTAGCAGAGTGTCCTATATTTCAAATGTTCTACATTTCTGTCTGCAGCTACTTCCTCTTTTGAAGGAATGAAGGGATTCCATATAAAATTTAAATCCAGATGTCAGTGACGTTCTGGCCCATATATCAGTGACAGAAATCTGGCCATCGGTCCAGGCCCTCTCCTGAGAGGTATCCTCTGAGAATGGAGGTCTATTTCCAGAATTCCTATTTATACAATGGCTGTCTCAAAAGAGAGGAGCAATGAAGTAAGATTTTACCAGCAATAAGGTCAGGGATATGAAAAAAATAAAAAAAATAAAAATCCCGATCTGATAAATGAACCTCCTCACTGCTTTAAAGCCACTGTCGAAATAAATGGAATCCACTTAGCATTTTAGCTTCTGATTGTTTAACATAGTGTTTGTTGGGATCACGATGTCCAAAAGGTCCTTTTTAAAGCATGAACTGCAAAAGTAATTTAATATTACAGTGATCAAATCAGAGGAGATGGAGATAAATTTGCTGACATTTAAATATAAAAGGTGTGTAGCATCGTCTCCCACAAAGCATTTCTGAAAAATTTCACACACAGATATATACATGTATATCAAACTGATATTCAGTTTTTATCTTTTTAATCAATTTTTGAATATTCTTCTTCTTGGGGTCACCACATCTCCATAACAACCACCAGACTTCATTACCATGCCAACTGGATGTTTCAGAGTTATGTCACACACAAAAAAAGCGTTTTCTTTCTTAAACTATCCTCTACATAAAACACATGGAGTTTGATGAACATACTCTGTGTGTATTGTAACTGACAATGAAACAGTTTTAAAAGTTAATGCATTCACAGGCTACTCTAAAATATAAAAGGAGAGCTCTGCAGTTATTAATAGCATACTCCGATCCAAAGCGATGTGGAACTGAGTGGGAACGTGTGTGTGTATATATATATATATATATATACATATCTGGATAACCACATCCTCACATCGTTGTCCCTCTCTCTTTTGGCTGTCTTATTGTGTATTGCAGCTTCTGATGAGCAACAGGCATCTTCTGCCTCTAATACTGGACAACGTCTTGTGAACGCACTACGAAAAAAAGCAGGAGTCGTAACTGCACGCTTTGTTCTGGGAGTTCGATCTACTTTAAAAAGTTTATTGTAAATGTGAACCGTAACAATCATAGACACTATTTGGCCAAAATAAACTCACTATTCATCCAGGCTATCATGGTGCAAATGCATACATATTTCATACTGAAACATTCCAGTTAGATTTTGCATTAGATGAAGCATGACTATTTCATGGTTGTTGTTTTTTTTTTTTTTTAAACAGAACTCTCAGGAGTGCAACAATAATAGTTTATTGAATGGTTGTGCGTAGATGGTCTTGGAGCACGGCAGGGGAACTCAGAGAAGGGCAACGTGGGAGACCGGAGACTTCTGGAGGTGAGACAGAGCAGGTGAGTTGATGCAGGGAAAGTGAAGATAAATGGATGGTTAGATCTTACTTATGGCGATGGATGGTTGACGCCAGGGAGGAATGAGTGGTTGAGACTTTCCAGGTGTGGATCCAGAGAGGTGGTTGTCCAGGGGGTGCACGGCAGGTGGATTGAGGCTGGAGCGGGCAGACCGAGCTGAGCACAGAGACGTAGGAACCAGAGTTGTGACTGTCCAGAGAAACTTCACAGTGGGGTTATGAGCACAGATGATGACTTGAACCCGGGGGGTGATCACAGAGGCAGTTACTGGAGCCACAGCAAAAAGGAAAGTGGCAATATAACTCAAAAACTCAAAAGACTACGAAAAGGCAACCAGAGGCTGGGAAAAAACAAACACTGAAAAACGCTGGAGACTGAGCAAACACTAGAGGCTAAAAAAACAAAAAACACTAAAGACTGGAGTCTAAGCTTGAGACTTGAGTAACTATAGGAACTTGCGAAGTGGTGCTGAGAACAAGCACCGTTACCATGAGTAACAAACACTCAGGCGACGAGTAGCTGGTTCACCGCTCCCTTTAAGCTGCTCAGCTCATCAACGCCAATAGGAGGCACCTGTGCAGAAGCACAGGTGTGGAGAGCAGTGCTCCAGCAGGCTGGTGCTCTGGCGACCCACAGTGCACGACATGCAGAAGTGCTGGAAAAGTATCAACATGACAGACTATGCCAAAAATGGCCTATTGCACCACTGTTAAGTTTCTTTGGAGGATCTGTAATGCTGTGGACTGGTTTGGAAATGACAAAAGGATTTTTCATCTGAATATCAATCTAGCTTTGCTGGGTACAAAGAATTAATATAATTTTTTTCCACCGATGAAGCTAGTCAGGCTAATTTTTTGGTTGCATTTCTGTAAATACTACTGGAATACAAAGATGAAATGCATAAAAAAACTTGTTTTTCTCACTTTTACAGCAGATTTTGTCTGTAACTTCTTTTTTCATTGGGGTAAAGAACAATAAGTGAGCAATCTGTCATGGAGCAAACCGGAAAGACAGAAAACCTGAGCAGTGCAACAGAAAGAGCTTGCAAAAGTTGTAGAATATATTACCATAATTAGGGGGAAAAACAGGAAGAATGCAAACTCAGGGATTTTAAGGTTGCAGATGGATGTGAAAGTAAAACCAAAAATACTGAAAAGTAAGTATTAAAAAGAGAAGTCCTAACAGTGATGCTGCAGAAAAGGAAATGCTTCAATATTTTCCCGATGTCACTATTTTTCTGACATTTTGTCATCGTTCAGTGACTTCCCTTGTACCTTTACCCTTGCTTCACTTCTCGCCCTGGCGTGTTTACCGCAGTATGTATTCCCTGCTCTGTCTTTGCGGGTTTCCCCTGAATGTCATTGTGCTTTATTGCAAGAAAAACACAGTTACAAAATGTTGGCTTAATTCCACTTGTGGTGGAATAATTAGTCTAATGAATACTTGCTTGGTGTCATGCTTTGCAAGAGTTCAACTTAGGAACACTGATAAATAGTGAGCAAAATGGACCACAAGATGTCATAATTACCTTAAGTCTTTAGATGAGGTAGAAAAATGATTGTCATGACATTCTAGGAGTTTCTGTTTTGATGTAATCTTTGTGCACTTTTGTGTTACATTCTATTTAACATCAGCTACTGTGTATGTTATCAAGAAAAGAAGAAGAGCACACCTGAATTATATATTTAGATCTTTAGAAAAAGGCTTTGAATGTCAGGCTCAGTCCTTTCAGTATGTTTTATAGGTTGTCCACAGGGGTCACCCGAGCCACGCCCAGGTGCACCTGATCACCAGGTGCACCTCCTCACCAGAGACGAGTCCTGGAGGGTTAAAAGGAGCGGTGGACTCACTTCTCGGCGCCTGAGTATTAGTGGCATTTGGTAACGTACATCTCTGAGCCAGCCTTCTTGTTACTAAGTTTTAATCTCCAGTTTAGTTTTTGTCTCTAGCCTTCTCTGTGTTTTGATCGTCACTAGTTCCATTTTTTGTTACTTTGCCTTTTTCCCCTTCGCCGTTCTCATCGCTTCCTGTGCTCCCCCAGGTCATCCACTGAGTCAGCATACTCACCTAACAGAAAACTCTCCGGTCTGCTCAATCATTTGGTTTCACCACTCTTTCCTCCAGGTCGGTCTGCTCGCTCTCCTTCATCCTCTCTCCGCCGCACACAACCAACCATAACTTTACTGGAAGGGCTCACCACTCAATCCTCCTGGCTTTCATCAAGTAAGATCGTTCTTGTTTATTCTTCCCATCCGTTCCTTGCAAAATATTCCAACTCTGCTTACCTCACAGTGTTCCCGGTTTCCCACGTCTTCCTCTGTTCCTCCGAGTACCGTTTGCCTCTGGTCCCCGCCTCTGGAAGACATCTCAAATTATCCTGTTCCCTGTTGTCACTTCACCAAGCTCTCACTGCTGTCGGATTACTCACCTGTGCTTCCCGTTGCCATCAGACGTCCTCATCTCTGGTTCCTTTTGCCGTTGTCGATCCCGCTGCTAATCTCCACTGGTTCCTATTGCCGCTGGTTTCCCTTCTGCTGTTTATTCCCCTGGTCCAAGAACACATCATCTATTTCAATGAATCCTTATTATTATACTCCTGAGAGTTCTCTGGTTTATATGGGTCCGCAGACTAAACATTATGACATTGAAAAACTTGGCTGCATGCTGGAGACCTCAAGAGATTGATCAGTTCTGTTGGACCAGAGATGCATTTAAAAAAAAAAAGACTCCCACAGACTGTCTCTCTTTCTCAAATGTAATAATCAGCTTAGCAATCTTGGGGTAATATTTAATTTAGATCTGGACTTTGATGGCCACATTAAATCAGTAACATAAGAATTTTTTGTTTACCAGCTAAGATTGTCAGAATCAAAGGAATATTGTCTAAACTAGACTTGAAGATGTGTACTACTGTAAGGCTCACTGAGCGCTCTCTAACTGAGCTGTAAGACAGAACATCCAGGATTTTGGTGATACAGTTTTTAATAGAAGCAGCAACTACAACCATATTAGACCAATGCTCAGGTCTCTGCACTGGCTTCCTGGCCTATAGAGAATGGAATTAAAATGTGTCTTCATGGTCATGATCAAAGCACATCTCTGATACGTTACAGTCGTATGAACCAGCTCAAACTATGATGAGCTCCGGTTCTTGTCTTCCACTGGTTCCCACAGTCAGGATCAAACAGAGGCCGTTTTCAGCGTTTATGCTCTACAAATCTGGAACAGTCTACCTGAAGTCGTGAAGTCCCCTTCATTTTGATCCAGGCTCCATGCTCATTAGTCTCTTTCTCTTTGCCTGCCTGCCTGGTCGGCTCTCACAGCTCCTATTCGTGTTTCCCTCTGGAGACGTCTGTAATTGTAAATGTTTTAATTGAAGTGCACCATTGTTGAAACTAAGTACACCCATGAATAAATCGTGTTATATTACCTTTGGAGTCGTTATCCTGAAGGCATTGTTTTCTCAAAGGCTTGGTGGAGTCCATCACATTGCATTGGACAAATTGCAGCTCAACCCAATTTATAGGTTTCTGTGGTTCATTGATGCTTGAATGCAATGGCAGAATTTCAGTACAGGTTGAAGACTGGACTTTGACTTGTCCATTTTAAGCCTTTTTGTTGAGTCTGCCATGTTTGGGAACCTATTGACAACTCAAATTTGGCAGAGCTTTATGTGATTAACAGGCCATTTTATTGTGTAACAGCCCCCTCGACTACTAATTAAGTTTAATAATACTGAAAACATAATCCATGCACCTGACATTCCCAAATTTTTTAATGATCATTAAATACATGTACTTAACTTTGGTGATTGAATGCTGCTGTTCTAATAAATACCATTAGAAGCAGGAAGGACTTACAGAACTTGTCTCATAATATATAAAATTAAAATCACCCACAATCAACTTCCGTTTATGAGCAATTTTAGAGCTTAGTTTTTGTAATTTCAATGACATTTACTTAAAAAAATTTTTTTTTTTGTGTTTTGTTGTTTTTTTTAGTTTTTGAACTCCATCATATATCAGTATAGTCACTAATTTTTACAGCTTTTTAAAATTCCCTGAAATAACGAACTCATGTGTGAGACTAAAGGTCATCCAGGCAGTGTGAAGCATGCAAAAGTAAGTAAACAATGGCAGCTTACAATATAAAGAAAATATGGGGTTCATTTATGCTTTGTCAGTCATAGCAACCCATAATACTTTGAACGAAGGAGAATGTAATTGAACCCATCATACTTGGACATCCTCTACTGAGGTAGCCACAATTCAGTACTTGACAAAAGAAGAAATACGATTAAATGAAGTGAAATTTCTGAACTAGTTTTTACAAAGACAACACATCAACACCACTGCACCACACCTGAAGAAAGTGTTGCATTCGTGCCGTAATGCAGAAGACGCCTCTCTGTTGACGGAGTGTAAATAGGTTTGACTGAAAGCAGAATCTACTGGGAAAGCCGGTGATTTAATGTGTTCCTGTTGCAGTCCTCGCTTTCTCACACAGTGTTCCACAAAATCTCTGTCCAAAGGTTCCTGCATATTATTCCTAGTAAAAATAATAAAAATCAAAGAAGAGCTTAAGACCTACATGAGTCTGAGTGTGATTTCCTGTTATAAAGGATATCAGCTCATAGTGAAATCTGATTTCAAACGTGTTTTTGACCACAAGACAAAGTCACAGCTGGTAAAAAGTCCAGATATTCAATTGTTAAATTTTATCTAATTTGGTGCAGAACTTGATGGCTGCTGGGAGAACCTCCAAAAATAGTTACTGCAAGATTATATATTCCCATAAAAAATATATAGTCTGTCTTTGCAGCTCATTTCCTCTTCGTATTACCCATAAATTATTTTACTCTAAAACGTGTGGTTTGAATTTCTATACACCTGGTGACCACATATTAATGTACACCATGGATCAAATATGCAGTTTTAGAGATACTAAATTAATTGTATTTATTAGTTGCGTCTAACAATTATATTTTTATTGCTGTTTAATAAAAGTTTTCCAGACATTTACAATAATATCCTTTCCCCCCATTGTTTTTACATAGAATAACACCTTTTTACATACTTCAACACCTTAAAAAGTACATTATACATTAACCTATATAACACCAATTTAAGTTAAAAACAAATACATTTACAATATAATCACAATGAATTATCATGTAAAACTGAAAAGTCTTCCGCTCCAAAGGTGATAGAAACATAGCCCAAAACCGATGTCAAGGACGAAAACATTGATACGGTTGCCATAGGGACAAGTTTGTCCTCGTCAATGCGGAGTGTCAATGACACGAGGGTTATCGGTGTCAACCGGTTTCTCTTGCAATTGTCATGGCTCAGCAGAATGGCTGAGTTTAGTGTGTTGGCTGCTTCTGCTTCTGCTGGTGGGGGGCCTGGCTGCTGTGGAGCAGAGCAGAAACGAAACATGCTTTCTTTCTTTTTAACACACTACAAGGACCGGATTTTTTTGGAAGCGCAGACAAAAAAGATTAATTTAATGTAACACTTCCATATTGCACTCAAAATCTTATATTAATACAAATATACTGTACTATTAACCCATAATTTTAAGAATTTCAATTTCAAGCTTTGCTAAAATTCTCAAACTAATTTGAATTTTATTCTCTCCAGAGTGATGGGGCATTATTATTTACTTGTATAGTATAAATTAGCGCTGAAATGTTTAGAGAGATACTCATGAGAATCTTACTTGCATAATTGCATGAGCACAAAAAAATAAAAATACTCACACAACATTTGCTTCAGGGCAAACGTTCTCCCACCAACAGGTACGCCTCTTCTTCCATCTCCCACTGGCCACATCCCCAGCATAAAAATCCTGGCTGAACTGGTCTCTAAATGTGTAATTGCCTAATTTCTCCCAGTATTTAGTTTTTAATTCTACGTTTTGGTTTCTTTATTTATCTAGTAATCCAATTGTTTGTAATAGCATTGTTAATCGGTTTTCCTCCCTTCATCTGCACTTCTCCTGCTCTCTCTCTCCCTCTCTCTCTTTCCCTCTCTCCCTCAGTCTACTTCCCACATCTTCACACACACCTGCAATATAGTAATTAGATCACCTAAATTGTCCCACCTTTCTCTTTCCCAGTATATATACTTGTCTCATTCTTTCACAACCTGTTATCCCGGAAAGTGTTTCTTGGTCTCTGCTTGCCACATCCATCCTGTTGATCTCTCAATCACATATAGCAATTTACATTTTGGCTAAAAGGTCCAATTTTGGACTCATCTGACCAAAGAATCTTCTTCTACATGTTTGCAGTTTCCCCAACATGGCTTCTGCCAAACTTAAAACATGACTTATTATAGTTTTCTTTTAAAAGTGTTTCAAATCATGTACACAAATTCACGTTTGTGGTTGTTGTGGGACAAAATGTGGAAAAGTTAATGTGAATAATTTTGCAAGAATCTGTATATTGTTTGACAAAGTTTTACTCAGCATAAACCGAGTTTTGTACACTTTTTTTTTATTTGTGAGAAAAACAACAGGCAAAATGAGAAATTCACAACAGTTTATTTGTGATATATATATACATCATAGTGATATAGTCAATAAATTCAATTACGCATTCCAATGAGGCTCGTTTGTTGGATTAAATGATTATTTAAAAATGAAAATCTTTGATTAGCTATTAAACTAACTTTTCACTAAGCCCACATTTCAATACAGAAATATTTTTTTAAAGGTCTGATGTAGCAAAAACAGAAGATTGTAATTAAGAAAATGAAAGACTTGAGAACAATAATCTGTGTGTAATTAATCTATGTAGGAACCAACCCTAATCCCAGACTAGTTAAAAGATGCTTAAAGCACTGATCAGTCTAGACAAGTTCATTTGGTTGACTTAAGTAAGAAAAATGTGATCTGTTTCTAGATAGAAAACGTAAATAACCGTGTTGATGGGAATCTACTCAAATGTTTTCCAGTCAGAACGACCGTGTAACCACCATGAGCTTTATCTGCACTCATTTTTGCTTTGTGTTTCATACTCAAAAGCGCCATTCTTCTTTTAAGTCCATATTTGCTACAAATATAGACTTAACAATGATGCTGAGTGACAACAGCTCCATTGTTCCACAATACAGCGGTGATTCCTACTAAAACACATACACATCAGTTAGACTCTTAGATTGTACCTCCAATGCTGACTCGGAGGTTTATGTAAGTAAGACCCCCGCCCACCCAACCCCTCTTTTTTCAAGCCCTACTCACATACAGGACACAGCAGAGAGGGTTTAGTCTTACCTAAAACAGGTAAGGAGGGCTATAGTCTTTTCCTTATTAGGCAAGAAAACAAGTGCATTCCCCATAAATAAGCTACAGTCATGTTAAATAGGCCAAACGTCTATACTTAGAAGCTGAGATGTCAGAGAGTACAGGGTTCTGGTACTTTATGGTAATCAAGTGGGGGATATTTCCTACAATGTGGCGTAAAAAGAAGATAACAAGTTTGGATTTGCACCCCGGCCCTAACTGTGACTTTCAGTTTCCCATCATCTAAAGACCTAAATTTTCAGAGTGCAACAAAGCATGAAAAAGGTCTGGAACGAGGCCACTCAAGTATTGCTAAGTACTCTTATCTAATACAAGGGTAGACTGAAAAAAGATGAGGGGCCCTGAAGGGCATAAGTAACACCCAATCACTCAGATTCACAAGTGGATAACAGTTTCGCATGTTGCGTCCTTCTAATTTGGATCAGAGCAGAAGTACTTCAATTTGACATGAGACAGCAGCCTTCTTGTTCTGTGAGAACTCTTCTGTGCTTGAAGATCCCACTTGAATCATCTTTTTAGGCGATCGCAGCCCCAGAGTCTAAATGCGATGCATCCTGGCTTCTCATTTCTTTGGTTCTGTTTCCGTATAAAACTTTAAAAAAAAATTGAATTAGCCAGCATCATGTGGGCTGACTGACTGGTTGCTAATACTGAAGGAAACAAATCACGTCAATACTTTTTTTTGGCCAACTGAAATATCCAGTTTTGTTTTTTTATGCAGGTTTAATGCATATAATGCAGTTCAACCCTGAGGGGAGACTCTCTGAATCAAACTCCACCTCAACAGAAGGGTCGAACACCCAGGGTTCCAGTAACACCAAACATCATTCAGATCTGTGGGATGAAGGTTCAAGCTGCTGGGCTCGTGTTTTCTTGACTATATATATATAAAAATCCCCGCTAGCTATGCCAAGCATCACCCAGTTCAAGGGACCCTGTGTTGGTAAGAATAAACGTGTCTTTGATGTATTGCGATGCAAAGCAATTTTAAAAGTACACTGAACGTGGCTATTGCAGAAACCGATCTGGCATAGGGCAAAAACAAAAATGCTGCTGGTTACGTAGCTAAAAATGTCAGGAACCACATCTCATCCTCATTCATACCTCTGCAAAGTCAGGGGTTAGGGTTGGTGCCTGTAGAACAAGCTGTTTTTGCACTTGATAGAGGACTCTGTGCAACATCAACACAGACGTGTGTGTCAGATGTGTCAGGAAAAAATCAATAAAAACCTTTCTGAAACTGTTGCTGGACTCTGATTTTCACATGAAACGTTATCAGCTATTTTAATAAATAAATAAAAAACAATAAAAAGCTTTAAACATCATATTTTATTTTATTTTTAAAGACATGTGTCCAAAACTACCATCCTTAAGCTTGTTTAAATACCTAATTCGAGAAGTCCTGTAGAAAGCATAATGTTCTTCTACAATAGTGGGAAAAAGTGCTTTCCGCTTCAAGAATACCTTTTGCTCTTGCTTTTTCTATCACACTTGTTTTCTGGAACATTTTCATGAATTGTTATGCTTGGTATAACAAAGTAAACTAAAGTTATCTTCTCTACAGATCTCCAATGTTACGGGAATTAAATATTAGAAAAAAAGCTTATACCTGTGAGTGGAAGAAATTATACATGGATTTCCAAAAATTTTCAATACAAATCTGTAAGTGTGACATGCTTTTAAGATTGGGGATGGGTGTTAAACTTTAAACAGGACGAAGACCTTGAAGACGCTCCAAGAACTGCAAGGAGACTGTTTAGCACAACGGTGGCTGAGGTCATTTGTCATGATGTTGACGGAACGCAATCCATCCATCCCGACGGTGTTGGGTTGCTTTATAAAGAAGAATGGGCAACATTTTCACCCAAAAAGACAAAAAGAGTAAAAACAAGTTATGGAAAGTGTTTAATAAGAACTTTACCGAACCAAAAAATGCATTTTTTTATACTTTAAAACCACAAATCCCTTATTTTTCCACAACATCTTGTTGCACTACTTTATATTGGTGTGTCACCACAAATCCCTTATTTTTCCACATCATCATGTTGCACTACTTTATATTGGTGTGTCACCACAAATCCGTTATTTTTCCACAACATCATGTTGCACTACTTTATATTGGTGTGTCTCCACAAATCCCTTATTTTTCCTCATCATCATGTTGCACTACTTTATATTGGTGTGTCACCACAAATCCCTTATTTTTCCACATCATCATGTTGCACTACTTTATATTGGTGTGTCACCACAAATCCCTTATTTTTCCACATCATCATGTTGCACTACTTTATATTGGTGTGTCTCCACAAATCCCTTATTTTTCCACATCATCATGTTGCACTACTTTATATTGGTGTGTCACCACAAATCCCTTATTTTTCCACATCATCATGTTGCACTACTTTATATTGTTGTGTCACCCAGAATCCGTTGTCACAAATTGTGGTTAAGTTCTTTTGCAAGGTATATTTCAGGAGTCCAGGATATTGGGGTTACACCAAACCAATGTTTACGTTATGTAACCCTGGAATGCTTTCAAAGCCAAAATTATCGACTGAGAGGAGACAGCCTCAAGTTAACTTGCTGATCTGCTCAGAACTACAGCTGCTGGAAGGATAACTGGAGAAGCCTGACATTTTTCACAGACATCTGAAGGACCCTGTGTGCTCCAGTTTGTAAAATCACTGCTCTATTTTTAAAAGTTACACTTCCATTATTTTCTCTATGATGTGCTCAACCTTCGTTTGATAATGTCTTTTTCAGATGATCAGACGGAAATTTATGTTGGGTAGAAGTCATCTAAAAGGAAATGAAGCGCTTGTCTCGGGTGTCAGTCTCTGCAGCTGCCTTTGTTTGGAGTCGCGCTGTGCCTTTCTTTGGGGGTGTTGGCGCTGGTGTGATCTCCCAACAGCTTGACTCGTGGTTCTGACTCATTAGCTTCCTGCACTGCCACAACGAGCCTCATCAATCGTAACTGCGAGCGCAGACGAGCCGCTTTCTCCCTACCTGGCCTCCAAGGTTTACTTTGGTCCACAATCTAACCTGGAGGCGAAGCACATGCCAGCACTGTGGCAAGTGGTGGTTATAATGAAGTCACCTTGACTGATTTATCCACATGTTTTTATTTATTATGATGTTTAATTTATCTATGCATGGCTTGTACGGTGTTTTTTCTTCTTCCTTTTGCAAAAACTGTGTTTTAATCGTTCTTGTTGGGATTATTCAAGTTTATATTTAATTGTTTTGCTGTATTAAAACTCATACATATTTGTTTTGCTATATGCATTGGTTTAGACTGATAGTGAATTGTGGACTAAGGCATTTTTATAGTATGGCCGCTATAATAGTACATTAATTTTCCAGTAGGCTTTGTGTGTGCAACAAGTATCAACTGATGTTATGAACCTGTTTTCCTCCAAGATGAAACAACGTTAAGCCCTGGAACAGAATGCACTAATGATAGAAGGTTCCTGTGCCAAAATGTCAGCCTAACTTTACTCCTATAATTAGAAGTGGATATTTTTGGGTGGGTTTCAGTGTGGCTGACAAACTGTTTTTAATACAAAGGACAATGAAAGGTTTATAACATGATTGTTTATGTATTTAGCAGACACTTTTATCCAAAGTGACTTACAAAGTAGGCAGTAGCTCGAAGGGTCTTGCCTAAGAACCCACACTGAATGCTGTTACTGTAGCCCAGGCCTGTATTTGAACCCAGGCCATTTGTGAAAGTCAGGTGACTTTCCAATTGAGCTATCTGCAGTGATTTAATAAATGCTTTGTATTGCATTATATATCCCCCGTCTCTGTCTCTTTATGATTGATCGTTGACTTGCGCATTAAGTTGAACACAATGTTCTCCAGAGTCCCGCTAATGACTTCAGTATTTGACTATAGTAAGTATTGGAAATAAACACCATTAAGTAGGTATGAAACGTTTCGATAAGTCCTCATTAATTTGTAGAAAATCTTTTTTTGTTTTTGTGGTCTATTTTAATATTTAAATTTTAAATTGAATGTCTTCATTAGCCATAAGTTGAAAAGCGGTGATTCATCTATTTATGTGATTGCCTTCTTGAAATAAGAGTTATGGTTTTTTCCATAGTATTCAAATTTATTGTATATGACTGCATGTATACGTATATCTGTTTTCACACAGTACAAGGAATGCAAGTACCTACGGAGGGCCACTTTCACTAGGTATATATGAACATTCACCAGTTCACTGTATTTATTTTTGTATTATAAGGTTATTAATCATTGTTACTTTATCTTTTACTAAAAACCATCACACAGCTAGAATGACTAGAATAAAAAAAAACTAAAATAAAAATTTGATTCATTGAAATACGGTACTTTGTGTCATGACCATTTGTACAAACATGTATTTACTACTAATACTACTAATAGCAATAATAGAATCATATTTATTATTAAATCATTTAATACATTTAACTGAATGCATGAGGAAATGTTCAACCTTGCCAAAGAGATGAAGCAGCATGTGGCTCAGTCTAAACGCCAGCATCCATACGGGGTGTGGATAACTTGCACATCTGCCAATGCTCCATCATTACTGGATTATATTTCCGTCCAACTTTTTGGAAAAACATATGCTGCCTTACAAGCGTGTGCTTTCCAGGAAAATAATAAAAGTAGAAAAGTGAAACAGACAAGCCGTTGCTAAATGTGGCACATCCACGCTGAAATCGTTTTCAAACTTCTGAAAGTCGCCGCAGATTTGTTGGCTGATTAGGTGAATGTGGAGGCAATGTGGAGACGGCAAACTTCTTTTTTATGTTGAGATGATCTGAGCTATATAACTTTCTGTAATATCCTACTGGAAGGATAGATATCAGCACCCATACTCAGACACGCTTTTAGATACGCTTAATTTGGCTGAAACTGTGCCAAGAAAGTATTTCCATAAACACCATATTTCCCCAAACCCAACTACCTGAACTCTTGATTAAAGCCTGATTGGATTCATGTTTCATGTCTTCAAAATCTCTACTACTCAATTTTGTCAGCCCAATTTTTGTGTCTTCATGAGTCGTCGCCCCTATTTCTTGGTGTTATTTAGCCTGAGTTGCACCTATCTGCTTCAAAAATCAAGATTTTGTTTGTTTATTTAGCACCAATTTACCATTTCTATCCGTTTCCTGCAAGCACACATGGGCTCAGGGAGATAAAAAAGAAAAAAAAGTAGATAATCATTGTAGGGCCTGCTGCTTACAAAGCAGAGCGTTCTTTTTAAGTCTGCCGCATGAGTTGTACAATCACTGGAATTAATTTAAAGACCTCTGAACATCCCTCAGCGTGACAGGCACCAAACGTGTCTTCAGGCCACAAGTGTTGACACAGTGGAACGTCATGTACGGAAATGTAAACACCAGCCAGACCTACAAGGAAAGGTCAACAGGCATAATAAGGCCAAGGCATCTTTCCCTAGATCTGCGTCAGGCATCTGACTGCGGTCCAGTCAAAATGAAAATAGCCTTGTTGTGCAGTCTGCTGTGAGAGCCTTTCCTTAAAAATGAGCAAACGGCAATCAAATGGCTAAAAATATGAGAAACAAGCAACAAGAAAGATTCCCTCGGACAAACGCCTGCCCCCACAAGGCGTTCATTAGTCATCCCTCTGGCGTACCGTGGGAGGACTGGGGATGGGCGGCTGTGTGGGAGATTGAGAGCTGCCTTAAAAAGACTCCATGACTTCAGCTCACATAAAAAGATGCTGCGTCTAAGTAAAAGAAAAACAAAAGGTGTGTCTTTCCACACCTTCAAACTCACCAGGAAAGCCGGTGTGATGAAACATCTTAATTCACCTTCAGAGGAGCACTCGCCATCCGTGCACGGCGAACAAAACAAAGGCACGCACAAGACAAGTGAAGGTCTCGTACTTGTCCCAGGTGCAGAGAAATCTGTGAAGCAGCATGTGGCTTGTCCCAGTTCCTCTACGGTACCTGTGTGCATGCGCGCGGAGGCACGTGCGCGCCTGTGCAACTGCGTATTGCGACAAGACTGACCCATTTGAGTCCTCACCCAGGCGCTCGCCGGGGCATTCCTGAAACTAGTTCAATATGTAGGTTAAGCTGCGACTGACAAGTTCCGCACGACGGACGCTTGTTCGCAGAGAGGTCAAAGGGCAGAGCGGCGTGGTTGGATGACAAGTGGGTGCATCATTGCAAATATAAACTTAATGTGAATGCTGCTGGCGCAAGCTGGGAACGGTCGCCAATTTAAACTGGCTGAGTTCTAATTGTCCCTTTGCTAACACAATATTACATAGTGGACAATTGTTACAAACATGAATGTAAGACAACATTTAAGTTGCAAATGTATTTACCTATTTATTTTTTAATCAAACATGCTAGTTATTATTATTATTTTGCCTGTGTTTGTTTATAGAAGAAAGCAATTGATATAAAAAAATACCCTTAGCAGTGTTCTGCAGGTCATGAAAGGGACACAGCAAATCTGTGGGGAAACTTGTTCCCTTCAGCGTATATTAAAGTTAAACTTTTCACGCACAAACAAAAGCGCCGTTTGATGCTGCAAAAACTACAATGCACTCTGTACCGCCTCCCCCAAACAATAGCTACTAACATGAGAAATTAGAATAAATTGCCAATTAGAATAAAAATGTGCAAATGTAGACGCACCAATCTGAATAGCCCCTTGAACAGAATTTCATTTTAATGTGAAGATGATGGGTACATTTTGCAAAGTGATATTCCATGTGCTGTATCTCTAGCAAAATTCTAGCAAAAGCTGAAGACGGGACAAACCTGGCAGAAGAATCTGTTTGAGATAGAAGCAGAGTCCGTCCGATCATGCAATCTCACGATGCCTGAGCAACTTCTCATCTTAGACTATTGAAAAAAAACAACTGTTTCTAATTTGTGAGACTCATATGGACAACAATAACTAACTGAGCATTGGGTTGTTTGAGCATTATCAAGCAAAAGCTCCATCAGATCTAAATTATTCCGTGTGAATTCTGCTCTTGTCATCGATTTTGGTGGCCACCCCTTTTATCAGTGGAACGCATGAACTTTTTAGACGCGCCCCTGGGAGGGTGTTCAGAAACGAGAGCAGAGGCGATGGTGAGATGGGGGGGGGGGGACTCATTTTTGCAAACGTGCACACGCCTAATGTGCAAGAGGGAAAACTGGCTGAGATGGAGAGAAGATGTGAAGGAATGAGAGAAAGAAACTGAGACAAAGGGAAGGTTTATGTCTGCTGCGCCTCAGATGCGGACAGCAGGTGACCGGCCGGTGTTGGAGGGCGAATGCGCGTGAGCGTGCGCGTGCGTGCGTGCGGAGGAGAGACCGCAGAGCGGCTCTGCTCAACAACAGCTTCAACTTGCAACCTCCTCTCTGCGCCGCCGCGCCGCGCCGCGTCTCACCGCGCCAGGTACGCGCCGCGCTGCGCGCTGCCGCCGCGTCTTTCTCCTGGAGCCGGGCTGCTGCTGGCGCGGTGAAATGTGAAGAGGCTTAAAGAATGGCATGCAGGGATGCTGTCTGCAAACGAGGAGATAATGGGAGCGACGCGACCCGCGTTGATTCGGACCCTGATCTACTTTCTCTGTTTGGCGACCTGGTGAGTGCGGCGCGCTGACATCAGATCAGGACCCAAAGTTGGTTCTTTTTTTTTTTTAAATCTATTTTTATTTTGTATTTATCTTCCTCGCGTAGTGTGAAAAACACATCGGGACAAACAAGGAAGGATGATAGGATCTATCCGGAGAATTTCACTCGGATTCTGGACCGACTCTTGGACGGCTACGACAACAGGCTGCGCCCCGGGTTCGGAGGTAAAGGAAGAGGCGCAGCTCTGCCTCCATTCAGCATCTTCGGTTTGACTTTGGAAAAAAAACAAACGACTCCACCAACGAAGGATATGAAAAATAATAAACTGTTTTAAGCATTCTGTGGAAAAGTTGCTCTATATAAACAATCTGAGCCCAAAAAGGTCAGAATTCTCATCCTTCGCATCTCCGACTCTGAGTCTTCAAAATCTCCGTGTTAACTTATTTTATTTGGTTTTATAAGGAAAAACAAAGGCACAAACTTTTTTTATTTTATTTTATTTATTTACTTTTTTTTACGCAGGGCCGGCCCCAGGTTTTCTGGGGCCCCGGGGCAGGGTTTCACGTCCTGCTGGTGCTGCAGTTAATATAACTTATAAATCCCACAATTTGGACAGTTTTTAACGATTGTAACTTTGATTGTTTTTCTCAGCATTAATTAAATCAAAAATATATCTGTATATATATATATATATATATATATATATATATATATATATATATATACACACACACATTTTGAGAACTCTAATGTGGTGCAACTGGTGTATTTGTAAACCTGTCAAGATTAAATTCTGCTCTTAAGGCAACCAGGCCAACAGGGGGCCTCGGGTAACTGCAGATTTTCCCCAACCAACCAATTTTTTGGGAACATTAAGAGCTAGCTGAATTTGCTCGCCGAAGCATAAAACTCTCGAAATGGATGGATGACCAAGAAAAAGGGTAAAACTGGTTTTTAAACTAAATGAGCTTTAAAAAAAATCGTTTGTTTTAAATACATTTAAACTTTTATTTTGTTTTCATACCTTCATAATCAGATGAAGCCTTGGGAAATCCTTTATTTAGGAAAAAGCCAATCTTTACGTCGACATTGTGCTTCTAAGCTACTCTACATCCATCTGACTTGCATTCTAAGATTTGTATTGCATGTTTGTATTGCTTTATAATGCAATGCCTCCTAAAACGTGTCTCACTCACCTTCTACCAACATGGTTTGCCTTTGAACGAGGGGCGTCAGGACTGCGTACTTATGAGTGAGGGTGGTTATGTAATCCCCTGTATGTTTCAGGACAAATGCATAATGCTCGAATCAAGAGGTAGAAGTATGGATTTGGTTTTCATGCATGAGGTCTGCTGAATATTCATGTTAGAAAGCAGCGAGAACTGGTTCACCTTGCAAAGTAGCCTGTCACCAGGAAGGCCCGTATGCAGGCGTACATTTACAGCTTGTCTCCACACTGGGACTCCACATTCATTCATTGAAGGAGAGAAAATCCAACAGGAATATGTTTTGACATCTTTTAAGCTCTTTTCCCCACTGCATTATGCCGAATACTACAGAATGATGAGCTTCTTCAAGTCTACTACATATTATTTTGAGGGGCTGTGGGCCTCTGAACTATTTGAATAAGATGGAGAAATTCTAAAAGTGGATTTTGTAGGACAGCTGGAATATATGGGATTTCTAATCTCTATTTAATTTACCCTACAGGTCTTGTAACCGAGGTGAAGACTGACATTTACGTGACAAGTTTTGGGCCTGTTTCAGATGTTGAAATGGTATGTAGCTAAACTCTAATGGCCCAGTGTTTGCATTATCTTGATCTTTTGTGCTAAAAGTTTGGAGTGTACAACATAATCGTAAATTTATAGCATTATCACCACCCGGATTGCAATGAATGTTTGCTAAACATAAGTTACCTGCACGTACGCCTTTAATGTGTTCTTATAACATTTATTGTTTATTTCAGCAAATCAAGTCAGTAAGAAACTACAACAAAGTTGATTCAATGTCAGAACAGGATACTTTTTTTATTTTTTTATTAATAAAATAAAAGGAATTTTATTCATGCATTTTATCCAGTAGCTCAAAAACTAACGATTATCAGGGTCTATGTTAGTTATAAAGCATAAAGATAGAAACTATTAATAACTTATAGTTATTTTTCTATGTAAATGCAAGCAGGGTTGTCACGATAATAAAAAAACTTGATGCTTGATACTAATTTTGAAACCATCGCAGCATTTTTGTACCTCACAGGATTCTTTCTTGTTAACAGCTTAACATTTGATGGATACGGGACAATGAATACCGGACAATTGAACCATCGTCTACAAAAATAAATCATTACATATCACAACGCAGGAACAAATAAAGGATCGTTCTGCGCTAGAATAAACAAACAAATGGATCTGATATATATAAAATTAGCTTGTAGTGTTGCCATAGATAGCATGTAGCATCTTTCAGTCTTTCGTCCGAAACTGACAAAATGTTAAAATTAAATAAATTTTTTTTTTCTTTTTCCTTTTTAAATTTTAAATATATTAGTTGTTTATGTTTTTTTTTGTTCACAGATATGTATATGTCCGTCTGTTGCTTTTACATTTTTACAGTCTCCTCTTTTTGCTTTACTGTATGCATCTCTGCCTCTTTATGCACATAAGGTGGGCTGCCCTTCATCGTTCAACTCTGACTGTATTACCTTTAGCTAAAACAGCACCGTGCCTTAATTCCTCTGCAATCGTCTGAGGCATTTGTGGTATGACTTTGCTTCCTCCAAAAAAATGACGTTACACAATGGATCTGCACATGGTTCCTGCGCCTTCCTGTTTATTGACCAATAATACCTTGACAGATGAAGGGTGGACCAACTTATTTGCGTAATCAGGCAGATATGCATATGGTAAATTAAAGAGAGGAGATTGAAAAATGGAAAGAAAAATACTTGCTTCTATAAAGAAAAGAAAAAAGGAAAACTGCATGCTTCTGCTTTTCTGCTTTCAAATAATTATGTCAGTTTTGGTCCTCCGTATATTCCTTCTAATAAAAATCACCTAAGTCATATCACATATGTTTGTTTTTTCTTGATGCCATGCGAGCAGTTTTAAACTTTAACAGCGATCATTGTTTTAGTTAAACAAGAGAATAGACAATTTGGAAAATTACAATGGGTATATTTAAATAAATATTTTTTCTAGGACTGAGTGCGTCAAATCATCCATTAGTTTGTCAACCCTAATCACAATTCTCCAATTCTCATCACATATCACATTTTCTACTATATTTTGTAGCCCTACTATTAGGTCCATTGCACTTCAAAAAATTAATTGTTTAATTAAAAAAGCATGAAAAACGAGTCACTGTAATCTTTTCTTTCTTTTTTTTGAGAAATTCAATAATAACTTTTATATCCAGAGTAATGCATCAAAATGTGCTTGTTGTCATGTCTTTAGTAATGTGTCATTTATCTGGCCATCAGGAATACACTATGGATGTATTCTTTCGGCAAACCTGGGTTGATCGAAGGTTGATGTACGAGGGCCCAGTGGAGATATTGAGACTCAACAACCTGATGGTGACAAAGGTCTGGACACCAGACACGTTTTTCAGAAATGGCAAGAGGTCAGTTGCCCACAACATGACTGCCCCCAACAAGCTTTTCCGCATCATGAAGAACGGCACCATCCTTTACACCATGAGGTACTGCCTTCTGCACAAACCTTAACTTTGTCTCCATCTTATTAACAGCCTGCAGCTTTGCATCTATTTGCCTAACTTTCATAAACTTCGCCTCGTGATTACATTGCAGACACTTCACATATTGTAGATTTCCATATTTCTGTATTTTTAGCTATAATAGGAAGAGGTGACAGATTGTGTCTGTTATAAAGAGAAAAAAAAGGGATTTACTCTGGAATCAAACCAACATTCTCTGTGCAAACAGCAGAAAGCTGTTTAGAGGCAATGCAGATGCCATAATATATTTAGAGCAGTCCAACACCTTGCCTTTTAAAACTGAATAATCTGTAATAAAACCTGATGTTAACACACTAAACGCTTTCTTAGATTTTTTTTAACCTTTTGGTAGTCACTGGAAAAAAAGAATGTTATTAACTATTAATAAACTAGTAATACTATGAATACTGCCTTGCTGGTTTGATAATGTTTAAAAATGAGAGATTTTGTCTGATCAACCTCTATAACATCAATTGTTTTTGTCAATTTTTTGTTTTGTAACATACAGTTTAGTGTCATGGGTTAACATGATACTAAATCAGAAAATCAACAGCAATGACCTTAGAGAAACAATTTCTGCCACACATCAATTTAGGAATGAGCTTTAAACCAATTCCAAACCATTTTTACACCTTATTATACAATAATTTAGACAACAAATGCGTTTGGGATGAGTGCTGGAGATCCCAGCAAATTTGCTCAGACATCAGGAACATTCGAGTGACCTCCTGACTCTAAAAGTCCTATTATGCATGTTTAGTGTAAAAGTCAAGTAACAACTCTCCAAAAAGTTGTACAAATAGCGGAGGGGTTATACCAGTATTGATATGGTTTAGAGATCACAGCCACCTGGGAATACTTGAAACCTATCTAAAAATCTTTATAACGTCCTAATAAAAACACTAAACACAGTCTTCTTTATTGTTGCTGTTAAGTTATTCAGCCAATCAGCCCTGTGGAACATGCGTGCTGCTCCTGGATTGGCTGTTTTACAAATGCCAGTCAGTACTGTGTGGAGTCATATTGTGCCAAGGTATTACCATTAAATCTTGACTCAGTCTAGGTGAAACACAATGGCTGACAGAGACAATGCAACAGCCAAACTTTAAGAGCTTGGTATTTTTGTTTTTATAGGGGGGTTCTGTTAAACTCATGCAGATAATTAATTATTGAAGTTACTGCCTTTACATTTTTTTTTCGCTGTATTGACTATCATAAAAGCATAAGCATTGAAAAAATTAACCCCGTATCCTTTTAGATTATCTCTTTTATGATGGAGGGCACTGCTGCTGCAGATATAGCCACGTAAACATGAACTTGGTCCTCATTTAAAGTATTCCTCTGTGTCCTTTTTCAGGCTGACCATTAATGCTGAGTGTCCCATGAAGCTGGTGGATTTCCCCATGGACGGACATGCCTGTCCCCTCAAGTTTGGGAGCTGTAAGTCCTTTGTGTTCTTGCTAGCTTTTACCTGATGCAATAATGTGCAAATGTCTGTTTTCAAACTAAGCAAACAGCGAACCGAACCGACAACCCTGTTCCAAAACTAATCAAAGTTAAACTATAACGCAACCCTACATCAGAATGCTGAGTATGCTGTGCAGAAATTTGGCCGTTTTATTGTCATTTTAGTTTAAAATATATATATATATATATATGTAGACTACTTTTTCAGACAAGTTTCTCAGTCCAGCTGCTACAACAACTATTGTATGCTCACCTGCAGAATCCCAAAAAATAGCAGGTAAGCTTAACCTGCGATTTACTGAGTTATGTGTTTGTTTGGGTGACTTGGCTGCTTTAAATTGTAGAATAAATGGCAGAAAGAGAAGCGAAGGAAACACAGCAATTGGACTAGACTAGTTAATGGAGGTATTTTGTTAACTGTCTTTAGGTTTACTGCAAATAAAGTAGGTCAGGATTTTGTTCTACTGTAAAACAATTTTTCAAAGTCCGACCTCCCATAAAAACCATGAAACTATAACTCCTGTGTAGATTCACAGGCCACTTTGTATTTAGCCCACGTTATTTTGGTGCACCTAAACAAAATCCAGCGCCACCAGATATCTTATTATTAATCTGTTAGGCTGTTCAGTAAAATGTCAATATCTAACTCAAATAATCAGGAATCGTTTTCTTTACAATTCTCAACTATATAATACTTCTTATTTGTCTGTCTCTCTAATAAACATGCTATACATATTCAAATTTGTATGAGAAAGTTCGAGTTCAAGTAAGAAAAGTCACATGACTTTTTCTCTTTTGACTGAAATCTACTCGGTGTTGACAAAGATTGCCGAGGAGCGAAAACGCAAAGCAACTGAAAAGAGAACATGTCTCTTTCTGTATTGTGAAAAAACGAAGCTCTAACTCAGCATCTCGCGGTCAGCAGAAACAGCTCAAACAAAGATGCGTCTCGAACGAAGCGGCTCCGTCTTATCAGGCGAGCGCAGCGATTCGCAGATTACCACTGCAAGACACAAGAGGAGCCAAAGCATTTGCACCCCGCTGTCAATTACCCAGTGCGCTGACATTGTGGAGGACACATTCACATTTCCCCAGTTATCGTCCTCCTTCTCTCCTTTGCCCGTTGCTCTTCCTTCTACTGTCCTGCTTATCCCGCTCTGCTGCCGCCAGCCCCCGGCGAGGAGGAAGCGACCGTAAATCTGATGTGGCCCGAGGCGGAGGAAAGGTCAGGATCCTTTTCTCCGCCTCGGGACAGCGCAGACCTATGCAGCTATTTTCCATATCTGCTGTGTGTGAGCTCATTTTCCCACTCTCTGCCTATCCTTTCAATTTTTTACCACCACCTTGCATCTCTAACCAACCCACCCTCCCCTCCTTTCCCGTCTTCGTCTCTCTGCTTTCTCCATCTGGGCTCTTGTGCACAGGCACTACGTTCCACTCCATGACACACCAGAGTCGTTTCATTTGGCAGAACAGTTGGTGTCCCGCCGATGTGGGGTCCCACGGGGAGTGGCAGGCAAAGACAACTGCTATTTAACTGTGCACAGATTGGTCAACATCGCCCCGCACGGATATGGGAGAACGAGATGAGGACGAAAGCAAAAAGATATAATGAGAACACTATATTTGCATCGATACGGGCGCATCTCAATGATTCAGAATAGCATGACAAACCTCAGTATAAAAAGGAATTTGTATATTTCATTATATTTCTGTAGATTTTGATGGATTACAGATGATCAAAACCCTAACAAGTAGAACAGAGCTGTGTACAATATAGGCTCCAAATACTTTTATTATGATTGTGTCTAGAGCAAATATCTTAGTAAACTTAAAATAAGACCAAATAAACTAACTTACAATAACTTTTTAGCAAGCCAAAGTCAATAATTATTCCATGTGTCCTGCCTGTATATGTTTTGTGTTGTTGCTGACAACACAAGTCCTTGTAAATCTACCTTTTGCTTAAGGTTTTCCTCGCAATATGGCCAAAGATTCAATCTGGGAGTAAATTATAAAAAGAAATGGCGCTTACAAAATATAGAGGTATAGTTTACTGTCTAGATCACATACTGAGTAGACTTGCAATAAGGGTTGGCACAGTTTTCCCCTTTAGATTTATGACTCTTCATCCTTACCTAATTTTTTTTTATTAAAAAAGAGACATATATTGAAATGTTACACTTGTAATAACCAAGTAGTAATCTGCTCTAATCATAACATTGGCGACTTCACAACCAGGCTCACGGATTATTTCAGCACAATAGTTGCCATTACCCTTCATTATGGTCTGAACGGAAATATTGACTGTCCTATTAATTTCTGAAGGAGCTGAAGAATGCAGCTATTTTTGTCCAAGAAATAAATGAATGACTACTTAGAAAATAGGAAAAAAAATGTATGAATTGAGAAGGATGCTAGAGGACAAACAAGATATTAAAAACCTAATGTTTATAAAGTAAACTTTACGTTTGCCATGACACCTCTTACGTGCCCGAGGCGATAAGGTTTTTTTTAGTATTTCGCAATCACAACTTACTGTCTTTTTAGTATAGGGTTTGTGTAAATAAGAAAAAATATTATACTTTTTTTTTTTGTGATGATTTTTCTTAAAAACTAACTCTTAATAAAACTAAACACCACCTTTTTTCCAGCTTTTCTTCGTAAGATGTTTGATTGCCATAAAACTTTTACTATTGCATTTACAATTTGCTCATTTCTGTTGGTTTATAACATGTATTCCAAGAATTAAAGTTTGTTGTAAAAGAAAAGAAAGAAAAACTACAAAAGCAAAAGAAAGAAATATGAATACGTTTGCAAGGCACCTATACGGACTGCAAACAACCTACATTGGGTTTTAGATTAGACTCTGACACAATAATAAAAGTGCATACAGATATAATACTTAATAATTGCGGTATCAATGGCTTAAAAGCACATAGCCGTTAGCTTGTCTGTGCTAGCTTTTATTTTCTTTGTCTGCAGCGTCTTGATTGTGACTCTCCTGTCTGTTTAGATGCCTATCCCAAAACCGAGATGGTCTACACTTGGACCAAAGGGCCCCAGCATTCAGTGGAGGTCCCTCCTGAGTCCTCCAGCCTTGTTCAGTATGACCTCATCGGCCAGACAGTCTCCAGTGAGACCATTAAATCCATCACCGGTGAGCCGTATTTGCCTGTCAACATCTTGTGCTTTAAATGACAGTGTCTATTTCCCTTAAAATGGCCACAGGAAGAACAGGAATTTAACTGTTTTTTTTTGTTTTTTTGTGGTATAAAATCTTAAAGGGATCCCAAATTTACCCCTAGAAATTCAAGCGAAAGGCGTACAAGATTGGGCATGCATTGTCTGAATGCAGCTTCAGTGGCGATATCGGAGGGATTTGGAGCTTTGACACTTGCACAAACACGACAGTCTGTCAGTTGAAGCATGACTAGCACACAGCAGCAGCCTCATGAAGTAAACATCACGGATTGACTCATTTCACAGGCCAACTGGTTCACCCAAAAACTGAGGGATCCAAAAACAGATTTTTTTTTTGTTTTTTGGTTTTTTCTGCACAGACATCTAGGATGGATGACAGGCGTAGAGTTGACTGGAAATAGATGGAAGATGTAATGAGGTGTGGAGCAGAGTGGCGGCTGTCGTTCGCTCTATTTAATGTTGCATTAAACTAATTTGTTTCTGTTGATCCCCCCAGGTGAATACGTGGTGATGACGGTCTACTTCCACTTAAAACGTAAAATGGGCTACTTCATGATTCAGACGTATATCCCCTGCATAATGACAGTAATCCTCTCTCAAGTGTCCTTCTGGATAAATAAGGAGTCAGTCCCGGCACGGACCGTTTTTGGTATGTTAGACTTAATGCACTCTTCTTGTCCTCCCTGTCTGTTCAGTTCAGGCTTTGGTAACAAAGCAGTTAGAGCCGGAGATGAGTTGTAATGAAGTTGTGTTGGTTAACTGCTAATGAAACACATAAAATGCAGCTTCTTCCATGTTTAAACAATAAATGCCAGATGAGTCTGTTTCGATTCACAAGTTATTATTCAGTTAATCTCAATTCCAAGTTGCGATTAGCACTCATAAGTTTGTAGACAAAAGTGGGTAAAATAGAAATATCTCAATCTTAAGTGGTTCCAGAAATGAATATTGGTCAATAAATATACCCAAAACTGGGTCTATGTATAAGTATAAAGTCAAAAGTATAAGTATAAAATGTACTATTTCATGGTTCCAGTTCACCTCCCAGACAATCTGAACGATGAATGTTAAAAAATATATAGGTTTAGATCATGACGTCATTCACGCTTGTCATTCATTTACCCTTAGAGATCGCAACAAACTGAGCGAAGCATGAACTAGAATACTGTTTTGGGCATGTACTGTAGCAAAAATAATCCTTTTACACTAAAATAAAAATGTATTTAAAAAAAGTACTTCAGGATTGTTTTTAATCAAGTTCTCTTAACAGATTATTAAGTTTTGTTAATGCTGAGGGCTGAGGCTAGCAGCTAGTCCTGGCTAGCTAAGGCTTTCCCTTAAATAACCGCCCAATACAAAGTTACAAATGGTTAAAAGAGCTATATTTCAACTGAAATGCCAATTTTGTGATTGGAGATGTTTTTCGGACGGTATGGGGTTGGCTTTAGATTAGTTTAGTTATGGATTTAAAATTTTTGCACAATATCTTATGGTTCTATTCATATATGTGTCAAATATGTGTCTTTAGGACACGGTTTCCATAACGAAGTGCGTTTAATCATATTTTTTTAAATTGATCACACAGTGCAGCTTTTAGCAGCCACTTCGTTGGGCTGAAAGACATTGTGCTGCTTTGAGGCATTTAAAGACGAGTTTGGTTGTAAATGTATTATCTAATTTAAAACTGTGGCGATTGTGATGCAATGTTGAATGTTTGGCTGTCACTTTTTCTATTATAGAAATCTATAAAT
The DNA here is from genome assembly GCA_032876305.1 of Orestias chungarensis. Lineage (NCBI taxonomy): Eukaryota > Metazoa > Chordata > Actinopteri > Cyprinodontiformes > Cyprinodontidae > Orestias > Orestias chungarensis. Next base: position 308,372 of record JAVLVB010000380.1, read on the forward strand.
CCATGGTGAACAAGTAGATATTTCATGACCCTAATCGGAAGTTGTTGCATGGTATAATAAAACCCCAGAGGATTAGGGCTGCTTTCCTGCAGTGGTCAGCGTGTATTAACGCCTCCTCTTCCTTAAGGATCCGGCGTGACAGAGCATCACAGAAAGTTATCGTTGCATCATTCGAGGCTCTGAGTCAGGGGGTTTCTGCTCTTGTTCAAGGCATTTTGAATACACGTACGTGTTTGTTTGGGATGACAGCGTGGCCATTGTTTAGATTTGTCCCCTTCTGCAACACAGCTGGAGTCTTTTTGACTCCCTGCCTCGGTGGCTTTGCCTCAGTGACCCAATTTGACGATGGAAACATTTTACCAAGAGTACAAACAGAAACTGGAGGGTGGATGACGGTTGATGGAAAAGGATTCTAAAAGGATGACACAAACATACTATAGTATGATTTTTAACAAACTTTTAAGCACCAAAAACCTCAGCTAACCTGTTTAACGAAGTAGTTCGACCTGTTGATGGATGTTGGGTGGACATTTTCCCATCCACTGTGAAAAGCTTCCCCTCTACAGAAGGAAAAATAAAACAATCACCACAGAATGACGATTTCATGTATTTCATGTATTTCCACCAGACATAACGTTGGATTGTGCTCCAAATTGTCCAGAGCGTCTTTTTTTTTTTTGTTTTACACGAAATGCAAGCGTTGTTCGCTGGTCTCATGTTCTAAGGATGTACTTTTTTCCTTTCTCCTTAGTCGTAGTGCAAAGCCTACGCAGGGATAACCCTCCATCTCTTATGTGATGTATTGATGATTTAATCTAAACCACCAATCTGGTTTGTTTATTTGAACTAGAAAGGAATGAAACCTTGACACAAGTTGTATAGACCTTGTTTTTTGGGGGGGTTTTGGACTACCTATTAAATTAACCCAAGAGGATCACCATTTCCATCAATGAATCGTCCCACACAGAATTACCGACCCAACCTGACTGCGACTTTCACAGCAAACAAGGTTTTGCCTTAGTCCTTCGATTGCAAAAAAAAAAAAAAAAAGTTCATTGGAACATTTCAAGCTAATTTTCTCAGCATGTTCGCTTTAGCGGTGGGTCACCTGTCAATGTCAGCCAGCAGCTTTTGACTGACAGGTAATTATATAGCGGTCACGTCTGGGCACAGACGGAGCACCGTTTGTCAGGGGTCGTTTCTGAAGGACTCGAGCAGAGGTGGAGTTGAATGAAGAAATGATTTATTGTTGGGGATGAATAATGAACATAAACAAGAAACTAGACACTACAGGGAACTACAGGCAACCGGAGACGAAACGCGAGACGTAAACAAACAGGAAGCGGAGGCGGGACTACAGAAAGTAAACAAACACGACGACAC
>JAVLVB010000380.1:309854-327394 GCA_032876305.1 Orestias chungarensis
GAGAAACATCAGGAGCGAGACGAGAAGGACATCAGGGCAAGACCTCAGGAAGGACAACAGGGATTGACAACAGGAGATGACGCAGAGAGACGAGAAGGCAAAGCTACAGGTAAGGACAACAGACGATCCAGCGGTGAGTGAAAGAATGTGAAGGGCTTATATACTGTGAACCGGTGTGTGATTGGTGGAGAAGAAGATTGGATGATTGAATAACAGATGTGAATGAATAATGAGTGGAGAACACGCACATGAGGGAACACACACACACACGGGAAGAAAACAGAACCTAAACCAAACATAGATCATGACACCGTTATGTTGCACTAGGAATTTAAAGGACGCCCTGCTCCTGTTCTGAAACTAAAGGGTATTTGCTCCAAATAACATTATTGCTATTTGTTAATAAAGCCAAGGACAAGGAATGATCTAGAAGGTTGTGCTGTACAGCAAACCTTTGTTATTGCGGGCGACACACACGATCTTGTCATTTGCTTTGGTGGTGCCTTCTTCTTGGAACAGCAAAAACTATCTAACTATACAATACATGATGTGTTAACCTATATCAATGTCCTGCACTTTTATTATTTAAAAACCTGGTATACGTTTTACCCTTTGTTTTCACAGTGAGAGTTTCACAAAAAACAAACCAGGAAGAATGAGAGATATGGTTTGTTCAACCCTGAACTGGTGGTGTAGTGTCTTTTGATGCAAGAATAAAATTGGGAGGGAGAGCTCGCATGCTAGCTGAAATAATCCTAGTCAATATAAGAGAGATGCACAGATCCCACAAAGCCTTTCATTTGTCGCTGCTTTACTTTAACGATTATAGTAATTAGCCTTGTCAGCTATGGTTGACTCACCAACTGTAGGAAATACATTTTGGATTTAGACATATGATTCAGTTACTTTAGATTATAATAATAACTGATTCTGATTAGAGATAGCATGACACTATCTGTGATGTCAAGTGTGGCTTTTGTGTGTTGGTAAAAAACAAACAAAAAAAACCCAGACCTTCTGAGTCATAGTGTAGTCTTAAATTGATATGAAACAGGGTTTTCAAAACATTTGAATTCAACTTCGACAAACCCTACAAGAATGACAGCTATTTAGTTTTGTGCCCATTTAAGGGGTTCATCATTTGCCCCATGCAGACGGCCTAGCTTGATGAGTGATGCTTGGGTGGAGAGGATGGGATGGATTGAAGATTTGGAAACTAATTTTTAAGTAGTGCAGCATTGGTTGGCTCATGGAGGAAGAAGTTGCCGAGTCAAATGATGATGCCAGTTTATGGTGATAATAAAAACATGGCACAATAATTAGTTATTTCAAAATGTTCCTACATTTGATTATAAATTTACCCCAGTGCAATTTAACTGAAATTTAAATACCTTGGCTAGAAGTAAAAAAAATACCCTAAAGGAATTAAAAGCTTTGAGAAGTTGCTGATAAGGCTTGTCAGTAGCAGCAGTCCGTCTTCTTTGGTTGACGTTTATGAGCATGCTTTGTCTCAAATTAGTTATATTCATCCATTTTACCCTCCAAAGGTGCTTGAATCTATTAAGCCGCGAAGATTTTTCTTGTTAATTGCCTTTTTTGTGGTGCGCCCAGAAACTGTCTTGTTCTGGACTTGAACCGAGAGTGATGCTTGAAAATCGAATATGTATTCATTTTAAAGTGTTTAGCAGGAAACCTAAAAGTTTGTGTCTAAACTTTGCGGTGTTTGGAACTGTTCTTGTTTTTAGAAAAGGTTTACCTCTCCATGATAGATTCTCTTACGAGATTCAAGAAAGTGTTACGTATGAGTATGATCATGTTCTAGGTTTCTAGGTTTCTATCCCAGGTGATAATTCAAAAGAAGAGGATTTAAAAAAAAAAGTAGGAGTTATTTGGCAGAAGTGGTTATGAAAACTGTCAATAGTTAGACTTTAAAGTCAAACGGCGGCTGGCAGGAAGGATCTGCAGCAAACAGGTCAATGCTGATCTCACCTGAAATGCCTCCCAATATACCACTTTGGGGATTATTAATCTCAGAGATGTTGCCTTTAAACAATGGACAAAAGTGGTCTGATTTTGTGAGTGATGTCCTAATTGTTGTGTTGATGGCAAAGCCTGTGCGTGTTGTTTGACTTGGGACACACTGTATCCGATAGATCTGCAGTGTAAAGACAGGAATGCTGGTATGCATCTTTATTTTGCTCCGTGACTTTGGAGAAATGTTTCCAGTTTTGCTTTGGGAGGCAGAAAAAGAGGTGATCTGCCATGGTGGCCCGTCGCCAGGTGCTGTGCCAGGACCTTCAGAGGTCAAATGGAGTCCATGTCTTAAAGAGCTACGGCTTCTTTGGCTTCAAAACTGTCCGGAAACTCTAGTTCCAGTCAGCTTGTTAGGGTGCATGGCATCATCCACTCTTATCAACAAAACAACCAGATGCAATGACCCTCTTTTTTCTTTTTTTCTTTTTCATTTATCCCCAATGAATAAGCGCCCTGTAATTAAAGGAGTAGATTTAGCTGTACGTTTCATTTTCAGTTTACTCTTCTTCAGTTAAGTCAAGTTTATTTGTACAGGACGTTTCATCATCAAGGTGTTTTAAATGTTTACAGTTTGAAACACAACGTAATTTTACAATATAATTGAATCCGTAACTCATCCTTACCAGGGCTGCAGAACAGTGCGTCAATTACCTTTAGTCTCCTGAATGTGCAAACATGCTACAGATCTACTAACATTTAAGCCCCCCCCCCCCCCACACACACACAAATCTGAGAAAACAGACATATGAAATAAACACCATAGTCCTTGTTGGGCAATTTCCATATTGCATAGAGCAAGATAATTCATTATCACCCTGCAGTCTGTTAATGAAAGATGCAAATGTGAGCAACATGCATGGGCTATTGAACACTTGTTTTTATTTTTTTTATTTCAATTTTTAATGTGTTTCTTCGGAGATTGCAGATTTAAGAGCACACAGATGTTTGGAAATTCAGATGTGTTTCTTCATCGTTTTATTGGGTTTACTCAATTTGCTTTTAGGTTACATTTATAACCTTAAAACTATGCACACACAGAAAAATGTTATGCAAACTTGCACACTTCATAGCAACCTACTTTTTTTTTTTCTTTTCACACAAATACCACCAACTCTAAACCAGTGAACCAAGCCTCAGCCAATTAAACCAGCTCCCTTTTTCTCCAACTCTAAACCCCATCTTTAAGTTCTCCACTCCATACTCCAACTTCCACGTTCTCCACGTTTTGTGTGGGAATGTCCTGTTCTTTGGTTTGGTCTCATCTAACCACATCTTTCTTTCATGTTTTTGCCACATTGGAGTCGTGGTTGCCTCTTGTCTTAATACTGTCCCTGCCAGGATTGTGCGTTTGAGAGAACAGCCATGTTGTGGTCCAAATTTAATTGTACCATGCTAATTATATTTACATATGATGGATTAAAGGATGCTCTCTAATCTGTTTAGATGTTGCAATATTATTTTGTAACCAACTAATCGACTAATTGATTCGGTTTGTTCTCTGTTGTTCTCTAATAAACCCTACAAAAGCCTTCATGGAACATCTGGATTAATATTGAGACTAGACTATACACACGTGAACTCTAATTTTGTTGCATCTAAACACATTTGCATCAGATTTTATTTAGCTGCATTAGAGTCAAGGAGGTAAATACAAATGATTACTACAAAGATTACAAATGCTTGTTTGGAATATTCCTAAGACTTGTGTCATTTTTTAAATATTTATTCACTTCTTTTGTTTCTGTCCCTCCTTATCGAAGGCATTACCACCGTCCTGACGATGACGACACTCAGCATCAGTGCCCGCCACTCTCTCCCCAAGGTCTCATATGCAACAGCGATGGACTGGTTCATTGCAGTCTGCTTCGCCTTTGTCTTCTCCGCCCTCATCGAGTTTGCCGCTGTCAACTATTTCACCAATGCACAGATTGAGAGGGCCAAGAAGAAGCCTGGAAAATGTCCCCCCGTGCCCCAAAGCACGCCTGTCAAGGTGAAGGACGCAGACGAAGTGCAGCAGGTGGGGGTTTTTATAAATTTTTTCCTTCTCCCGCCTCAGACTGGCTCTATAGCCTGATTGCATTTTACTTCAAGGGGTGCTCAGACAGCAAACCCCATTACACGGGCTCTCTCCGTATCTGCATTTAGCCTCGGCCCTTAAACGGCCTGAAGAACGCTTGAGAATAATTAGCTTTGCCCTCGTGCGAGGGTTTTTGCAGGATATCAGGCAAGTTCTGCTTCCACCATGTCATATGCTCTGAAGTTATATGTTCACATTTACAAATTAGATTAGAAATATACAATATTTTATAATATAATAAATATAGGAGTTCATTTATTTACCCAATAAAGTTAATACGAAAAAAGTTGAATTTTTACAGGGCCTTCATTCTGGCTACCTCTACTCAGATCAAATTATACACAGGTGGATTTTAATGGTTTACTAAAAGCTGGGCGTACAGTTCAGTTACTGTATTCCAATTCAAACGAAGGGTTCAATAATTTGCCGCTCACGAACCTCTCAAACCGTACGACCGCGATTCTCTGATACGACCTGAATCTTCACACTTTTAACGCACTGGTGAAGAATAGGCTTAAAATGGACAATCATAAGCAATTGGATTTTACTTGGGAATGTATATTTTTGGGGGGCTTGATAAAATGACAGACCATAGTTTTCAGATTTTAGCTTATCAAGGTAAGTTACGTTCAATTTTGCAGTGATGTGCTGCTTTGTGTCGTGTCTTGAAATCTCAATGAACTGCATTCAGGTTTGTCAAGTCAATCAAAACTCCTAAATAGGCCATGAAGTTGCTTCAGAGCTCAAATGTGTTACTGCCGAGGATCTGTGTTTTAAACCGTGTTTTATTCGTTTTAGACAGGAGTGTGTGCAGGAAGGGTGCTTACGAATCTCTCTGCAGAGATAACATTAAAGTACACGCTCATCACCCCTGACGTAACCCAGCCGCGCGTACAGTATGTCTGTTTTACTCTAAACACTTTAAAGTTGCCCCCTCCGATCCAAATCCCAGTGTGGCGCCAGCTGTGCCTGAATGCGGCGCAGCGACAACGGCACTTCAGTGGATTAGCCGGGTTGCCACAGCAACGGAGCCCTGGTACATCTGTATAGGTTTCAGAGAGCCTCCTTCACTGGGACGGGGGGGGGATTAATTCTTGCTTCTTCGAGAGAAGGGCGGCAGTGCCGTGTAAGCTGAACGCCCCGCAGACGAGGCCCGGGGTCAAGGGTGGATTTAAATTCCCGCCCTTTCCGCTTCTCCATGCGGACACACGGAGACTCAGCCCTCCTCGGGTGTGCTATGGACAAAACCGGATGCTTTCAATATTTAGAGTGGATGGTAGGGTTGGTCGGATTATTTCTACAAATGCCTCAGAATGTATCATTCTCTCCCCGCCTGGGAAAAAAGCCCCTAAAAAAACATCAACTCTCAAAGGATAAGCTCCTTTGATGCAACACTGCATTACCACCCGGATGCAGTGCTACTTAGTTTCCGCCCTAAGCCTGTGTGAAATGAGTGAAATCCTTGTTAAGTGACATCTGTGATGCACGCGCCCTCTCGTCCGCGGCCAGACGAAGGCCATCCGAATCAGCGGGGGACTCTAAATCTGATCAATACTGCGATGTCGACGTTTTCACAGAGGCGATCCAGCCCAGTTTGCCTTTAAACGTAAAGCAGGAAGGGACACATCACATGCATTAAAAAGCATTAACATTGTTTTTTTGTTCTTAATTTAGCTTATTGGAAAATAATGTGAGTCATATGAGTCTGGTTACTTAAGCAGTTCAGCACTAAATAGCTGCATCTTAAGTGGAGCAATGATATTGCAAACAGTTTGAGGGAAACACTGAGTGAACGTCACCGGATCTAAAGTATGACATGTGGATTATAGATTTTCGTCCGCCTGCTCGTGAATTTGATAGAAGTTGTTCTGTTCTTTACCAAAGATCTTTAAAATGTTCAACTTTTTTAGAGCATGTCCACACGTTATTGCAGAGTCGCGTCAGCCAACGCAACCCTAAAACATCCAGAGCGTCAGGAAACTGTTAAACAGTTTGCTGGGGTTTTTGTTTTTGTTTTGTTTGTTTTGTATAGTGAAATAATAAAATGATTAGTATTTCGACAAATACAAATCTAAAAAGTGCGGTGGGCATTTTGTATTGTACAATCAAGGCTTGAGAATATATATATATATATATATTTAAAGATTTGTCTCTGACAGCTTTGTGCATCTAAAATTGGAATTTTACCTATTTCTTTTAGCAAAATAGCTCCCACCCTGTCAAAAAGCATATTGGTTGGATTTAGGCTTAGTCTCCTGATGGAAGGTGAACCTCCTCACCAGTCTCGCGTCATCCGTACTCGCCAACAGCTTTTCCACCGAGACTGCCGTGACTCTGATCGTGCTCCTCGTGAGGAAAAGCCCCTTCGCTGTCTTGAAACGTCGATTTAAACTGTGTGTGGAAAAGTTCCAGCGGAAGGAAAGGTTAGAACTGATGCTATTTTTGAAAGTCCAGAGTCAGTCTTTAAAAATCAGTGCACCCACAGGAATATTTTTCAAATCATTCACAAAAGGCAGCCATATCTTTTCTTGAAATAATGCATATATGTGCAGGAGTGGAGACAACTGCGGTGTCTCCACTCCTGGGGGTTGGATGTGTCTGTGGTCCAACACAACGTCTTCAGTAACCAGTGGAGTTTTCCATTTTCCTGCTGGTGACCTGATTATTTCACTCAGGCGTGTTAATGCAGATAAACATTTCAAAGTTGCAGAACAATGCCAGTTGAGATCCGTAGTTGCAGACCCCTGGGTCATGGGTGTTGAACAGAGGAAGAAACTAAGTTATGCCGCGACATTCCTCTGCTTTGTGTTTTTATGGGTATTTATGACCATTAACACATATTGCTACTGATCTCTTGACTTGCTTTTGTATGTGTGGATATTACTATACAATGAGCCATGCAGAGTATCGTTGCATCATGCCTAATACACTTCCTATCCATCACGACCTAAGCTATTCTTTCTGTTATCTACCACAGCATATTGCCGACACCAATGGTTCACTGAGGAAGCGAATGAACTACGTTTCTCAACAAGATCCGACAAGTCACCACCGAGCCCAGTCTACCACTAACATTTCAGGACTGGGAAGAGGCCGGGCTCTAAGGCCTTTAGCCGGCGGGGTCAATGGCAGCTCCTCCACTCTGTCCCGCTCCAGCCCCAAGTCCGAGAGCTTGCTCAGTGTGGCGTCCTCGTCCGCCCACCTCGTGAAGGGCACCCCTCAGCCCGCGGCCTCCACTCCCAACGTGATGGCGGGGACGCCAGGCAGGCAGTGCGCCGACTCCGCGTCTCTGCAGCATCTGCTCGGGCCCAAACTGGAGCGCATACAGATGATGGGGAACAAGCTGGAGCCGAAGCAGACTCCTTGCTCTCAGCCCACCACTGCTGGCATGGGTGAAACCAGCAAAATTGACAAATACGCCCGGATCCTTTTTCCCGTGTCCTTCGGAGCATTCAACATGGTCTACTGGGTGGTCTACCTGTCTAAAGACACGATGGTGAGCAAAGGTGGTTAGATCTCGCTCTGGAAATACAATTCATGGGGATTTCTTCTGGCCTGAACACGACAACTGTTTTCGCCAGACAGTTAAACGTGCTCCTCCGTCAGTTGTGGATCTCGGAGGACACACTCAAGGTGCGTTTGTTTTGCCCTTGCCGAAGGACCAGAAGCATGGAAACAAATCCTTCTGATTAGAATAAACCGTCTCAGCATAAAAAAGAGAACATCTGCACACAGGAGTGTTCCACCGACCTCTTTCTTTTTCAAATTCCCTCGTCTGATTGTAACGGTCTTCAGAGACCTCGCGATCCATCTGGCCTGGATAAAGAGCGTGGATTTGTCACTTTCCTATTTTTGTACCATGTACCTTTTGGGATGTTGGGATATGTCACGATTTGGAAGTTAACCTCACTCACAATGTAAAATATATACAAATATTTAGTAGCTTAAACAGATTTATATTTATTGTAAAAAACTTGCCAGTAGGTTTAAGGATTCACAGTGACAATGATCTGAGGGTACAGAGAGATCTGGGTGGTGTTGCAAGGACTTAAAAAAAAAATTGCCAAGCTGAAAATAAATTTGATCAGAAAGTCTTCAAACCAGGCGTAGAGGAGCTTTGGTCACAAACGAATGAGCTGTGAGAGCTTCTTGCACAGAAGCTCATTGTGGAGCATTTGTTTTGCACAGAATGGATTAGGCAACCCTTGAGATGAAATGCGGGGATAAATCAGAAACGACGTGGCGGAGACGTGCTTACTGTACCAGGCCTTAAGCTTCTTTACTGTCTGGTCAAGACTCAGAGTTTTATTATGGAGATTGTAGAAAGAAATTCTTTATGAAGAAACAAAAGCAACAGAAGGTGAACGTATTTAACTGTGGATCGTGGTATGAGACGAAAGATAAGTGGCTTTTTCTGCCTTGGACCCAGGGTTACACTGTTTTAAACCATTTCAACGTGAATCATCTGAGAGGTTCTGTAAGGTTCTGAAAGGTTCTGAGACAACAAACAAACAGTGTGACTAACCCTGCTGAAGGGCAATAAAGAACGTACACAGCAAGGCCGTGGCGTTTCCTTTTGAAAACTAATTTATTCAAAGGGTAATTCAGATTCTTTAAAATGCGACTAAATGAGAATATCTTCAGTTATAGTTCCCTTAACTGCTTTGCAGCACACTGTTTTTCTCTTGTTTGACCTACTCTAGAACGTAAGAATAGTTTGCAGAAAGAAAAAAAATGGATGCAGGAAAAACACAGCAATGTATCACTTTTAATTTTAATGGATTAATAACAGCTTGATGCAAAATTCAAAGTAACAGAGTTGTTTTGTTTTGTTGTTTTTTTTTAGCGTAATAGACAACATTCAAAATGAACACTTTCTTTGTAACCTACAGACTTGTTCTATCGGCTATTGTATATAATTTTAAGTTTCCAGTTATTACTACAATATGTTAAAAAGTGAAACATCATCTAACATCTGTCTGCTACAGGTAAAGAATAAACAATTATGATCAATTTAATTAAAAGGATACGTAAAAATATCTAAGGATTTTGTAGAGGGCAGCAGTTTGATTAAAGTAAGAAATTGTTAGAAATTCATGGGAAAAGCTACTAATAGGTCTTGAAAGGTTCTCTAATATGATCAGCAACCAGAGGAAATGTGTCTTATTGTGTTGCTTAGTTTAGTTAAAACGCTGCTGATGAGAACCTCAGCTAACCTCTATTCCTTTAACGTCGGTCGACAAGTTTCCTACATCTCTGCACCAAATGACCCAGATATCCACCAGATATCCATCGGCTGCATAACATTTTAAACGAGAAATGTAAAAACAGACCCCCTGCCTTTTTAAATAAAATTGTACTGAATGGTTTTCACGATTAAAAAATGTTAACTTTGCTGAAGGTAAATATAAGAAACTTAAACAAAACGATTTGCTCTCGTTAGTGTATAGGAGATTCGACAAAGCATAGAGTGGTATCAGATTAAACGTTTTTAAAACTTGCATTACAATAACATAAAATATTGTTGAGTAAAGTCTCCTAGGTGAGGTTTTGCATATTGCAGATCGTCTGAGCCCACGCCTGCGATGTCGTGACAACTTTGCTGTTGTACTAAGTCAGACCTGTTGCATCTGAAGCAGACGCAGCCCCTTTGCAACACTTAAAAGGCTGATTCAGATTCAGTCTTTTTCACTTTTCCTCACCGTTGTGGTTAACCTTCAGACCGAATAAATCACACGAGATCACATGAATTAAATGGGCAATCAGTGAACTTGTCAGACTCCAGGAAATGATGAGATTGCTGTGATTTTAAAAAAATCCCATCTGTGCTGATGTACCCTTTTTTTCTTTAATACCTAAGTGAAACTTCTAAGGACAGTGTTACCTCTCTTTAGTGTCCACGGTGGGATTAAATTTTAATCAATAAGTGTAGTAGCCTCACCTAAAATGTCTTTAAGCTATATGAAGGCTACTGATGGAAAACCTTTGTCTTCTCAAATGTTAGCGCTGGTAACTGGCAACGACCATAGAGAGGTAAAGTACTACAATACTTACTTTATTCACATATATATATATGTAGTTGTGGAAACAACATATTGAATGTAATGTCCCAAATACTGATCTTCAGTATTCTCTATCCTTTAACCCTAAGAAAATAGATATACCTCAGTTTTCAGGCTAATGTCTGAGTCAGACAAACTTCAAGAATGCTAGAGATACACATCCATGCACCTGTTGGAAACCTTGTGCAATCTAATAGGCCTGTGACCCTCGCAGGCAGTGACTCTGTTGGTGGTAATTCGATTCTTGTGTGGCCAAAAGACGCCGTTATCCTAATGGAACGCCATGTGATGATAATAAAATGTCCTTCCAGGTGCCTTCTATTGCTCTCGTGTAATAGGCTGGTGGAGGTGAAGTAGATACGTCATTGAGCGCTCGAAGTAGACAGACTTGACTGCCTGGCTGCAGATGCACACAAACACAATTGCTTAATCGCAACAATAAGAGATAATGAGAGTTAGCGTCGGGCACGCTCAACATATGGTTTTAACTGCTGGACTGAAAACGTTATGTTGCGTATGAAATGAAAACTCCCAATTCGGGTCAGTGACTAACGAAAATGACGCGGTACCAGTTGAGTGTGTCTCATCGAACAGTTGGTGGATAAGCACGTCCGCTGATGGAAATGTCACATGGATGAGGATTCATGATGCAGTTTGTGCCTCGTGTCTGGCTCTAATTGCCGTATCCACCGCGTAGTCATGGTTGTTTGCTCCTGGTCGATGGGTCGGTCCAACAGCAGCCCTGATGTTGGTGTGGTGTTGAGAACACAGGCTAATGGACAGATAAAGAACCCCCCACCACCACCTCCTCTCCTGTAGGCAACCATGTGTGAAATTGATTTAGTCGTCATTAGCTCCCCATTGGTCTTTTGGTTTGTGTACCCTTCTCCCCTTTGTCTCTAAGGGGGTAAATGATAATCTGTTCTAAAAACACAGGCCATCCGTGTACCGATGAGGACCCTGGCAGGGACAGATTGATGTTCCCTGTTTATATCCAGAGATTTCTCAGAACATGATTGATTGGAATTGCCAATACAAGGTTGTAGGTTCCCTGCAGCTTTTTTGTTTGTTTGTTTGTTTGTTTTTTAGATATGCAGGTTAAAGATGCTCACTTTGACATTTTGAGCACATGACTGGCGTACAAAGTCATCACCCTGGGATCAGGCTTTCAATTGATCACCATCAGGAAAATCTAAAACAATAACTGGAGGATAGTTGTTCAGTAGGCAAGAGATGGTGCAACACTCCCTCTAGTGGTTGGAGTTTTATATACTTGTTGCAGTTTGATTTTAGGGAAATACCGTGCTCTGAAAAAGTATTTGCACCCTTGCGAATGTCATTTTTTTATGTTCAACATCATTAAACTACTTATAAAATTAGACAAATGTTTTTAAACAACAATTATATCAAAACCAACCTGCCAGTATGTATAACAAAAGCTTGCCTTTGGAAATATTTAATAAGTGGGCTCAGACACAGGGGACGAGGTCCTGACGCAAGTGGAGGCCTTGTAGATGCCACAATCCGAAATGTCAAAGAGTACGCAGGCAGAAATAGACCCTTTTCTAAAACACATTTTGCTGCAGTGTTTCTTGTGTGTTTGAATATTCGGCAGATTGTTCATTATAAGATTTTTATTTATCCTCAACCAAAAACTCTTGGTTAATCCAAGAAGTTTCAGGAAAGTAAAAGTGAGCTTTTGGCTTTCTTGGGAGAATTTATGCGTGCACAAAATCTAAACTGTAATTGTTCAGAATACTAAACAAAAAAATTATAAGAACACGTTATTCCTCCCACCTTATTTTTATCCGTTTAAATTATGATGAAAACAAATATTAACAATCAACTTTAGATAAACTTTCATTACATTCCATTAACTGTGATAAGTCCTCATTCATTTTTCTCCAAACATTTCGGTTTGGAGATTGTGCTTCAGATATCTTAGCAATTTCAAGAGCATTTCTCAGAGAGACAGTTTGTAATTTTTCACTTTTCAAAGTCAGTATAATCTCTTTTCCAGTTTCCCTATAAAAAAATTTTGCTTATTATTTACAGACAACTTGATAAAGTGTGTTGACCTCCTTAGGCCATGACCTCCCTCATTAGCGAGATAAACCTTACCTGCTTGGCCTAAAACTATTAAGAATTTAGCTTATCTTGCTTGGAGTTTGTTAACACGTCTAATAATTATGAAAAAACACACACTTGCCTGATAACTGTGTACACAGTGTAAGCAGACGTGTTGTGAAGGAGACACATCGAAAACCAAAATTAATCAGACACAATAAAAGGATCAGAACTGGATCACTGATTGGTTACATAATCAGTTGAGAACCTGATTATGCTTCACGTTATCCAACTCCTTTCTATCAGAGCCACATCAGCACATCATTTTTGCTAGTAGGAAATCCACTTTAATGACAAGAAATGATTTTCGCTATAACTTCCTTTTGCGTCCTATAAACAGGATTTATAATGAAATAGCTATTTTTTATTCACCTGTCTGTGGTCATAATGTTGTGCCTCATTAGTGTAAATGTGCAAATGTTATTGGAAGGTTTTAGCTCTGTATATTTGCTTTAAAATCAAAAGAGCATAGGGCAGCTTCTGTCGAGTCAAAGGATTATTTTAAGCTTTATCTCATTTTGGGATCTGTAGACTGAAGGCCAACGCACACACAGACAGGTGTGTTAACATCTTTGAATCCGCACTGCACCTAAAATGCTGCAAAACCTGATTTCAAATCCAGTACAAGTAAAATATATTTAATTTGTTCATAATTTCAATCAAATGTTAAGCTCCAGAATTTTACAGACAAACCTTAGAGAAAAAACAGCAGAAACATTTGAAGATTACAACAGAAACTCAAACCATAAACAATATTTAAGTAGGTAAGCGTTCCACAACATGCCTATGTGCAACTGCTTAGCCAGAAAAGGCCTGATGTAATGAAAACGGCTGTCGTATTTTGTAAGGGCCGTACCTCGGGCCTCCTTCAGTGTCCCAGGGATAAGCCTCCATCCCCGGTGACCGTTTACAGGATGAAAGGAGCTTAGCGACTGAACGGATTGGAGGCTGGGATGCAATTTGTGAGATCATTTCTTCACATTGAGTGAAATTGAGAATTTGGGCCTCTTTGGAGCCGTTGGCATTGTTGGTTTCAGTTCAAAACCGTTCAACCTTAAAGGATGTGAAACACTGCGGGTGAGCTTAAGAACAGATATCTCGATTTATTTTAGTTTTGTTTCACGATGAGCTGTATTTGCTGACTGTGGAAATGTGAAGCAGAGTGCTGTGTCTGAGAGCAGCCACTAGAGGGAGTAAAGAACTGTTTTGACCTGGTAAGGTTCAGTTTTTTAAATATTTTGTAGACAACATGGACACCCAGCAGTTTACTTTTTTTTTTGAAAGAGAGTCATATTGAAGTGTTTTATTTTGCTTAAAAAAATCCAGTCTAGTTTTACTGGACTGAAAAAAAAAAGGTTTCAAAACAAAAACGAATTCTTACTGTAATTGAGTTCATAACTTCTTGAATGTAAAACACACCTTCCTTTGTACATTTTATCTAAATAAAAAAGCAAAAAAATAGAAAAGTCAACATTGCACTCATATTTATAATTTTGATTTACGGAATCCAGATAAATTTTGATTTATTCTAGTTCACTTTTATTCATTCTACTCATACTCATTCTTTACAGTTAATATAAACACCATCAAGGCTTTCAATGGGGCGCTGAATGTAAACCAAAGTGATTAGATTTTTTGCTCTCACATTTTCTCCACATTTAGGTCAAATATTAAATATCTAATATCTAAATGTTAAATATAAATGCAAATGAAAAATCTAAATGTAAATGTAATAATTTAAATCTGAATGCTAAATCTAAATGTAAGTATTTAATCTAAGTGTAAACGTTGAATCTAAATCTAAATATTAAATATAAATATCAATTTTAAATCTAAAGGTAAATGTTAAATCTAAATGACAATTTTATATGTTAAATCCAAATGTTAAATCTAAATATTGAACCTAAATGTAAATATTAAATCTAAATGTTAAATCTAAATGTAAATATTAAATCTAAATGTAAATGTTAAATCTAAGTCTAAATCGCTCACCGAGTGTCACGCCCATTACCATGCCCCTCCAACCATTCATAACCATATAACAATATGACCGTTTACAGGATGAAGTGAGCTTAGCAACTGAACGGAATCTAAATCTAAATGCTCCGTATTTTGGGGATGGCATAGCCATTTAGATTTAGATTTAGCATTTAGATTTATATTTAATATGTCCACTTAGATAAAAAACTTAAACTTACAAACTTTTCATTCAAATACAACTTATGTCTAAATGTGTGTGTAAAATGAGCTAAATCAACTGAAATTTGCTAAATGTGAACAAAATGACCTAAATGTGGAGAAAATGCGAAAACTGTGATCACTTTCTTTTACATTCAGCGCCTCATAGCTTTTAGCTTGTTGTCAAGAAATCCCTTATATCTACAGCTTAAGAAAAGCAAAGAGAGAGAGAAAATAATTGTCTTGTTCAAAATCTCCTGGTGTGCAGCGTAAAAGTATTGACATAAAGTATATTGTATGAATTTACTTATTTAAATGAGGACAATACAAATACTTTCAATTACCAGATGCATAGTAGTTTAGTGCTATAGAGGCTTTGCTCAATCTCAACACCATTCTCAAAATCCATAGCAGGCTTTTAAAGGACAAGAAAAAACAATGTAACAATCAGAGAGAACGTTTAACCAGCATTAAAGGATTTATTCCTTACAATACCGCATGTTGCCATTAGCCATTGCTTTAAGGCAACATTGAAAATGTTAATGGATCTCTTTAGTTTTGGGTCAGTGAGAAGAGAGTTGGTTGGTTAGAAGAATAAAAACTGTCCATAATATGTTCTGATTGGTACGATACGGTCCCTACTGATGGAGGCTCACCTGGAACATCTGAGCCCCTCGTCCAGCATCTCTATTGATTCAGATCTCTTTACATCAACTTAGAGTTGTGTAGGCCTTTTCATTTTGTTGTTATGGCAAAAAAACAAAATTTGAAAACAAAATTACCAATAATTGTTTGAAGTTATGATCTTTGGATGTTTCGTTTTTCATTGACGTATTGATGATTTCCTTGCTTTTTTTATTTCAGATTCAGTCTTGCTACATCCAATTGTTCAATAATGCCATTGGGGTTTTGCCTTATCAGTTGATTCCTTTGTGTTCAGTTTCTTCCTGTTTTATGATGATTGTTATTATCACTGCTTGTGTTCTTTCATTTATGTGTTTTAGTTTATCAGTTTCTGGCTGCTTACATTCTGCCGCAGGTATTCAACATCTCTTCTGATTGGTTCATCTGGTGATTTTCAGAGCTTCTCTCAGTATTTTAAGCTCCTGGTGTTTTATTGTTCCTCGTTTTGTTTTTCTGCAGCCTGCAGATGAAAATTCGTTTTATTTTTCTCACCAAACCAAACTTCAGAGTCCAATACGGCTGCCTTTCAAACAATGTCTGTAATTAAGTGAATATGTTACAGTTGTTTAATGTGCAGACTGGGGAAAAATAGATTATTAATTTGTATTGCCAATAGCATTTAGCTAAGTCCCTTTGGAATTGTACCTTGATGAGGTTGGGTTTTAAAGACATTCAACAATATGAAGTATAAATTAAATGCTGAAAGGGTTTTTTTTACCATAAAAATACCCCAGTGTACCAACCCCTCGTATCCCCAGTAACTATGCAACACAGCTTGGGAAACATACCTATAAAGCATTAGATCCTTTCACAGTCTCTTTAGCTTTTTCTCATTACCACCTCATAACCATTTTTGTTAGCTGTGTTCCTCCCTCTCGTCTACCGTTGCATGTTTGTTTTGATGTGGACTAAAGATTTCTGGAGATCCTGATGAAGCTCTCGCTTATACAGAGGAAGATTGTTGGACCCCCCCCCTTGTAGAGCAATCCTCACGACATTAGATAAACCAAAAATACAAAGCAATAAGGTAAATCAAAGCAACACACATGTAGTAAACAATCGTAGCTGGATTTTGTAATAAAACCAGTGCAGCACCAAAGGACTCATATAGAGGTTTCCCACTGACTCGTTTCTTTGAACACCGATTATTATCCCCGCACCCAACATAAGAAACTGGGACCCTTGACATGTAAATGCGATTTAGAAATTGTGCGAATAATGTTGTCGCCCTCCTTTTTTAGCCAAGTGAGATGGGTTTGTATATTGTGTAATTAGTTCTGATGCCATGCACAGAGCTGTGTTCGGACAGGCATTATGAGGAATACAACTATTTTTGGACCCGTCTCGTTTATTAGGTCCGCTGTGAGGTTTGACGGAAACATCATTAAACATGTTGGATAAACTCATTGTTGTTCTGTTTTAATAAAGTAGCAAAGAGGAGGTTTGTGGTCAAGAAATGTGTTCAACATTACATCTTATAAGCAAAATAGCTGATCAGCTAACAGATAATATTAATATTGATAATAATAACAAAACCAATCAGAATTATGGTGGAATAAAATGTAAAACTGCAGACCTACACATTTTTCCACTTGGAGAAATAAAAAACGTGTTGTCACAACGAATAATTTTCATTTAATATTTAATCAGTCATCAGCAGTGCCTTTTTATTTTTAGCTTGTTGAGCAATAAAGGCTTGTGAAATTACAAAAAGAGACAAATATGACATATTTGCAGTTTGGTAATAGTTTTAAGTTAGCAATTGCTGTCGGTTTCTACTGCAATAAATGTATGAGGAAAAGTAGAAAGCCATTACAGAAAAAGACTATATCTAATTCAAGCTGAATATTGTCATGGTAACATGCTTTTGTGAAGTTTCACATTTTGTTTATATTCAGAATTGATAATGTCTTGTAAAATTATTGATAAAAGTGTCAGGTTGAGTCCCTCCTGTAGTTTTCTTAGGTGGCCAGGGGGGTCGCTGTGGCGGAGCTCCAGGATGGAGCTCCGCGGTTCCCAGGTGTCCCGGGTTGGTCTGATCAGCAGAGCAGTATAAGAGGAGTGTGGATCAACTACTCGTCGCCTGAGTGTTGCCTTTATCTGGTAACTCTCAACCTCATTGCCAAGTCTAACAGACTATTCCTAGTGTTTTGCAAACCTGTCTTTATGACAGCGCTCATCCGAGTTTTCATAGCGTGTGTTTCCGTGCTTCCAAGTTGTTCCTCGTTCCAAGCTGTTACTAACCTTCCCTTGTCTTCACCTCCAGGTTTCCTCACCCATACTCACCTACTCAGAAAACTCATCCGGTCGAATCCCACAGGTGACTCCCACTCCTCGTCACTCTGCTCGATCTGCCTCCCCAGCATTCCCCATCAGCT
>JAVLVB010000380.1:327494-355487 GCA_032876305.1 Orestias chungarensis
CCGCTACTTCCGCCACTCGCTGCCGCTGTACTTCCGCCACTCATTGGCGCCTGTACTCCATCATCCACCCCCGCAGCAGAATCATCATTGGACCTTTCCCCTTCCCTTATCACTTCCCCGTTACAATAAAAGATCATTTATCATATCTTCTGAGTGTCTCTGCATATGTGGGTCAAGAACTTAAAAGCCAGTATGACAAAAAGGGAAAATGATGCATGGCTTTATTCTCTTGAAAAATAAAAACAAATCCCATACATTTCCATTCAGCCCCCATTAATCCAACCTTTGTTGATTACCCCTTGAGTGCTGTTTAAGCCAGCCAGAAATGTTCACCTATTGGTCTTTCTTTTTCTGACCACTCTCTGTTAACCCTAAAGATGGGTGTGCGTGAAAATCCCAGTAGATTAGCAGTTTCTGAAATACTCACCAACAACCATGCCAGGTTCAAAGCCACTGAAATCTCCTTTCTTCCCCGTTCTGATGCTGGTTTTTAACCGCAGCAGATCGTCTTGACCATTGCCCTAATGAGCTGTTGGACAGGTGTATCTAATAAAGTGGCCAGTGAGTGTTATAAATACAATGAACTGAATTGAAAACTGAAATGTTTAGCACCCCTAAATCTTCTTATCAGCGAAATTAATCAGACCAGAAACCTTTCTGCAACACGATTAATCGCTACATAGCTGGTGTCAACCTCTAAACAGAGCATCATATTGGCTTTTCCGAAAGGTACAGACCTTTAGCATCTCCAAATTACTATTCCCCTGTCACTTGAGTCTCCCACCTGCGGGCTGGATGCCTGCAGCTCCTCCAAAGTGACCATGGTTCTCTTGGCTCCTTCTCTGATTATTGCTCACCTAGTCTGGCCAGATTTACTCGACTGCCATGTCTGGCCGGTTTTTCTAATGCTCTTTCAATTCATAGTTTGAATTTTTGCAAAGCCTAAACTACTTTAGCACTGGAGTTCCTTCTTTTAGGCAGAAGTAAGCAAGATAAATGTGGAAAAACTCTGCATGACAACTAAGAGCAAGGCAGAATCATGAGAATTAAATTAAGCATTCATGGGGTGCTAAATTTGACCAATCAATCCGTGAAGAACCGACTCATATATCTTACAAGTTCCTCTATTTTAAACTTTAAAATACAACTGAGATATTTCATATTTTAGCTATCAATAAGTTACGAATATGCAGGCAAGACATTTTCTTTTTCAGTGGATCTGACAAATCCCTTTTTTTAAACACTTTAAGTGTATTTGATTTATTGAAAAAGTCTGGTTAGCTGCCCTTTATTTCACTAATTAATTTAGATCATGGCAAAGTCTGCAAGACAAGCGTTGAAATCACAGAACATTACGTACCTTTCACTGTTTGGTTATTACCAATAAAAAAGGCCGTTCCTCCGCAATGTCAGTCACACAATACAGGGAAAGCTCACAAAGCCACAGAAATCTTTCAGCAATTTCCTTCATTGTTGCGCTGGGAGATGTTTTTCCCTACATGTGACAGTGGAGAGCAGGTGCGAGGGAGCCTGCGCTTTAGCTCTCCGCTGTTTGTACACGAGCTCGGCGGTTAAATTTAGCCGTGGATAAAAGGGGAATTATCGTGAGAAACTCTGGAGCTGAAGATGGCAGATGCGGACGGATTGGCAGAGCACAGAGGAACGGTGAGCCGCTCTCGCTTTAGTTCCCATGGTAAACCGAGGAAATTAGCAACAGTGGAAGTTGAGGCATGAACAACGTGGCCTGCGTCATAAAGAGCGACATTAAATATAGATCGATAAAACAGTAAGGGCACGTGTGCGGCTTTGGGATTTCTGTAATGGTCAGGTAAACTGGCATCTAGCGACATGAACTCCTCATTAAGTTTCAGTTTGACTCTGTCAGCCCTGCAGCTGCCAATCAACTGCTGAATGTTTTAAAGGCCCAGTGGCGAGATCGGACGTTCTGCAGATGTTCTTCTTCCCTGTTCTGACTTCACCTTCAGGACTCAGCAGAGGCATTATTCTACCTGATTGATCCCATCTGATCACAAACTTACAGTTTATTTTGCCTAAAATTAGGCCTTGATTACTTTTTTAAAAGCTTGTTCCTGCATATATTATTAACTCATTTTTAATAGAACGTGTCCAAAACACTTTGGTCAGCCATTCCCCAAATCTTGCCATTGTAGATTACACTTCAGTTGGTTTTAATTTAACTGTATAATGTTTTTCTTTCAAGGCTTTCGTGCTTCAAAGACCACGTAGGAAATCGGATAATTTGTTGACATCAAGCAGTTACGGATGCAAAATCACTGAAACATAATTGGTGTTACAACAGCATCAACTACCGTTAACATTTAGCAAACGTTGCACTCTCTGTGATTGTCCCTGACAAAATCACTTGATTTCACCTCAATCAAAGGTCAAATGTTGCATTGTCTCTAAGCCACGCCCACTTATACGCCCTCAGAGTCTGGGTATGAACACATGCTGTGACCTAATCTTGTCCTGTAATCATGAATTGAATGTGATGAAGATGGAGTCAAATAACTATCGTGCTAAATGTTTCGTGCTTGACCAATTTTTAAAAAAATGTTCCAACTTTTTCTATGTTGTTTTGTTCTCTTTGTCATGTAAAGTACCAAGTTTCACGCTCATCCGGCTTATAATGTAGGAGGCATAATCAAAACAAAACTTTTCCCTTGTCTGCAAAGCAGAATCATTGGCTTAACTGATATTAAATACATGGTTTAGGACTGCGAAGCCATACGCAAAAGCTCATGTTGTGATTTTCCCTCTTTCGTCTTGTTTTATGTTACACACGGAAACTGAAAATGTACCCCTTTTGGTACATATCACCACCATCTTTACTTTCGAGGTTTCGAATACTGGGATGTTGTCATTTTTTCCCCCTGTATCTTCCTGTAATTAGTTAAGATCGACTCTGACCATCTTCTTTCTCCCCACTGAAGAGAAGCACTCGCTGTCATTCAGGTGTACCAGAGTAAGGGAGGCTGAATATAAATGTGTGCCACACTTTTCAGATTTTTAGTTGTAAACATTCCATGAAGATCTTGAGTCATCCCTCTTAATTTCAGAATAAGCAAGTGTTTTGTGTTGAGGTCCCTCCAGCTAATTCACAGTGTTGGTATTTAATAGTTTAGGGGGGTTTTTCGGGGGTTTTTTTGTTGTTGTTTTTTACACCGTATGTTTGTTTTGTCAGCTTTTTTTATTATTTAAGGTAGTTCACTAATATGGGTGCACACATTTGGTAAACATCCTTGTTAATTGTTTATTTCTTTGCTGAGCCTAAAAGAAACTAGCTTGGGAGGCCAAATTTGATGAAACACCAGGAAGTGGAGGAATCCATCAGCCTGCTAGTAAGGGGGGGGACTTGATTTTGAGAAGCTGTCAACTGTTTAAGGTGTTTTAGTGTGTTTTAAGTATAATTTGTAAGGTTTAAATTAGATGTTTAGGTTTATTATTTGTCCTCCCCCCTCAATGTATTTTGTAGGCTAGTCTGTGTGTATAAAGCTCCCTGTGTGTTTATTGTGAGAGGTCAGTTCTTGTTTATCCTTAGTTAGGTTTGGTTTAGTTGACCTTTTCTTTTGGATCCATTTTTTTCTGGCTTTTAGGTGTTTTTTTGGTTTTGTTTTGTTTTTGATGGACTCCTGTTAATATTTTTCTCAAAAAATACATTGAAAAGATCTTTTGTATCAATGTCCTTCATTTTACTGCTTGGTCCCCATGTGACAAACTACAGATTTAAGGGGGTGTATATAGCTTGGAAAGGGACACAACGTAGCCAAAGAGTCTGTGGTTGTTTTTTCTATATCTTTAAATAACCTTTTTTTCAAATTCCACATAACACTGTGTTGGTCTGTCACAGAAGATTGTGTGAGTTTGCAACATGCTGCGCATTGAGCTCTGTCTTGTACACGTGCTTTAAAGGGAGACGTATCACTTTAAGAGTATCAGAGCCCCTCGATGGGCTCCTCATACTTCTTCTCTAACAACATCTTTCTTCTGCCATGCATGGTTTGTTGCCCAGGTAACAGGACAGAGGACGGCTCGGTGTTTTAGTCCATCCCTACATGGAGGCCGACACCCCCCCACCAACTTGTCTGATATTGACAGACAAGCGAGGTGAGGGGCTTCTTCCTAAAAATGTCTCCATGATTGAGGAAGCACCGTTATGTCCTTTAACAGTATTTATTTGAAAGATGCCGTAGTGCCTGTGTCTGTTTTGCATGATTCTCAGCACAGAAAGCTGAGCTGTATGTGAGATTGCTGCTAAGAATTGGAGAATCTGAAAAACAACATTGGTTACCGAAACGCCCTTTTAAGCTGCAACCACTTGTTTCGTCTCTTTCTAAGTCTGATTTTGTGCCACCACTGTTTCTCCAGAAGAGGACACTGCTTGTGACTTGTGTGTGCTGTCTGTATGCAGTAAGTCATGTCTGACCACATTGCATCCAAATTCCGATGTACGTCAGTTTTAAAACTCAGCTAATTGTAAAGTGGTTTCATGACGAAACCGGTTTAATCGTCAGTTGAGCCAAGGCGGCACGTCTGTATTTGTCTCAACCATATTTATGTTGCTTTTATTGAGCTGCCACCCCCATAAAAAAAAAAAAGCTCAGCAGTCAAATTTTTCCCTTGCTCAGCTTAATTTCTTATTGCTCTCTGCGAGGGAGTTCTTCCTGTTTACTGGTTACCAGTTCATCAAATCAGAGCCAGGGGTAATGAACTGCCAGCAGTGAGCGTGATTGGTGGAGTTGTTAATTATAAAATGGATGACTTGATTTACATATGTTCCTGACATCTTAATTTTATAAAGTATGCAATTGAATCCAGAGTAAATAAATGAGAAAAGCTTAAGAAAAAGCCTTGAATCTGCATCTTAAATGTTGGATTCACAGCTTATTTGCCCGTTGCTCTACGATGTCATAATCTGCGTACATAGTCAGTCAAAGGGAGGCATGAAGCATGATACATTTGGCAATGTGCATCGAGTGTAAGATTGACTAGCCCAAAAATGCCAGGCTTGCAGCTTACAGTAAAAGCAAACATACATTCAGACGTGGCTTAATAAGATTCCCGTTTAGCTGGGTTTGACAAACTGTGCAACCGTTACCCAAATGACCTGCATCATTTATCACCTGACACACGGGTATGGATTTATTCTGGGAAGATCAATGGAGCAACCTTCTTGGAGAAGGAAGGCAAATGGAGGCTGTAACTTTTGATTGGTGGTCTGTTTTCATCTGCTTGCTGTGTCGCCGTCGTATATATATATATACATATATATATATAAAATTGTCTCTGTAATTCATTCCCTAAAGCAAACATGTTGACAATTATTTAAGGATTCATGGAACATTGTCAGCTTAAAGTATAGGGCATTTTTCAGATTTGTCTCGTTTGGTTTCGAGATCGTTCCATAGTGCAGATGTGAAAAAGTGGAATTTACACAATGCGAGGAACGAAACTAAAATAGCAGGAGACAAACAATAAAAGACCCAAAACATAAACACAATTAAGATCGGGGCTGTTTTAAGACAGTCCGGTTTTGTCTTGCCGTCTGTTTTACTACCTTTTCACTTCCACCTCATGGCTCAAAATAACCTCTCTAAAAATATATATGCAAACACGATTCTCTATTACAGGTAAGGTAATAA
This sequence comes from Orestias chungarensis, assembly GCA_032876305.1. NCBI lineage: Eukaryota > Metazoa > Chordata > Actinopteri > Cyprinodontiformes > Cyprinodontidae > Orestias > Orestias chungarensis. Next base: position 333,158 of record JAVLVB010000380.1, read on the forward strand.
CCCCAACTACACTTTTCACAGAAACTTACTGTAAACATGTTCAAGTAGACCTTGTTTATGTTCCTTTTTTTACACCTAACCTTTATCTGATTATGTTAGCCAAAACATAAACTCTGAATAATTCATTTAAATTACATTTTGAAAGAGCAGCAGAGAGAGGGAATGTGTTAGAGAAATGCTTGAAGGAATGCTGATCTTTGGAGGATGAAGAGCTTCCTAATCCTGGAAGATGGTGCCATCAATGTGCAGCAAAAGGCGGAGTGTTTTCTGAAGATGATCTGACCTTTTGTTTTCTGATTTGTCTGTGTTGCATCACTGAGGTGAGCCAGAGAAACGCACGGTGAAGCTGTAAACACGGCAACTACAATGGGTGTCGAAAAAATAGTGCCTGTTTCTATTACAGTTTACTGTCCTGGCAACACGGTGTCAAAAGAGGCAGCCGCTCTTTCTCTGTCTCCCACATACACACAAGCAAGCTCAGGTACTAACACAAACCAATGTAAAAAAAGTGGTTAGGATCTGCACCTGTTTGTGATCCGCTGAATGCACTTAACTGATAACTAAGACTCCCGTCTGTATTTAAGATTTAAGTTGCTCTTTTCCGTTCTCTGGTTGCTGGCTCCTCTGTTGTTGTTCTTCCGTCGCTCTTTTGTGGTTCCACTTCTATCCAGGTCAGCACAAGCTTATGAAAGTTGAACTCTTCTCACATGTTTCTGCCGATGTCCTGTTCCCCCCATCAGTCCTTCACCTCTGCGGATCACGACACCTGTGTTCTACTGGAGCTTCAATAAAGCTCTGCATTGAATCACTATTTGCTGGTAATGATTTATTTTTTTGTGTTTGAGGTTGTTCTTGCTCAACAAGTTCTACCACATTCATTTCATTAGTGTTCCCTCAACTGTCTTGTTGTACATTTTCATTACTTTATTTCCAGTTTCTTCATTTACTCTTAGATTCTGTTCTCTGTACTTTTGGATCATGTGTTATTTAATAAGTCCAATTAAGTCCCCCCTGATTGGTCGGTTCAATCTCTGTGACTCCACTTGTGAGTTTTTTTGTTTTTCTTGATTGTGGAGTAAAAAAGGTGTGTCCACAACTCTAACATTCGTATTCGTATTTATATCTAAATAAAGTCTGCATGCAAAATACAAATTCTAATGAATAATAATCAGAGTGAGTGCTAGCATGAAGTCAAATGAACCCATTGACAAAATCTGGTGCAGGTCTTCAACATAGAGTCTGCTCACAGCCTAATACAGCTTCTACCAAGACATCTTCCTGGAGGCGGAAATCGATGCTGCTGGAGACACAAGGTTCTCCATCTGCTGCTATTACATTGCCACTCGTACTGACGCAGGTTCTGCTGAAGGTTTCTTCCTGTTAACGGGGAGTTTTTCCTCTCCACTGTCACCACCAGCTATCGTTTTGGTGTTCTGATCCAGGAGGAGTTTGATGCAATCTCGATTGGAAACCTTTTAAACTGACTTAAAGTAAAGTGAATTGAATTTAACCTTAAGTAAATTCTGCTTGAGATCAGATCTTTGTAATCACAGACAATAAACTAAAATGCTTGTCAGTTAAAAACAGCTCGGACTCAGTCAGATTGAACTAACAGCAACTGCAAACACCAGCTTTTTAGCCAAACTTCCCTGCTGAAGAAGAGCATTCCCACAGCATAATGCTGTCACCACCATGTAGTGACGGTGGGTGATGCTAATTGCCATGTACAACAAACTGTTTTGCGTGGACTGGGTCTAACTAAGGAACCATCATCCAGATGTTTGTGCCAAACTTCCTCCTGCCGCTCTTTTAATGAACACCAGATTTCTCTGTGTGAGTTTGCAGCTGATCGGTCCTCCTTGGCTCTGACACTAAAGTGGCCTAAATAATTACAACTAATTAAAAACGAGGACAAAAACCAATGTTCTGTTTAAACTTAAATCTGAACACATTTTAGCTGCAGTTTCATGAAGAGCCCACGTTCTCTGCTCTCTCCCTACATTCTTCTGTGCTGGCTGCTGGGAGGTGGGCTCATCAGACTACCTCTAGGACCCAGAGTGTCTCCTTAGTAGTTTTTTTTTTCTGTTATTGAGGAGAGACCGAGATGTGCTCCTTGCCTATCACGATTCACATCGCGGGCTGAGGATGCAGAGCAGGAACGAACCCTTGAGGCGCATCACCTGCATGAGCATCCTTCATTCCCCTGCTTTTCACTTCATTTACCACCATACATAAGCAGTTGTTTTTATTTTTTTATTTACTCGTTTAGAAACCCACTTTTTTGGGTGTGGGTGGGGGGGGGAGATGGTGAGAATACCCTATGAGGATCCCTGGAACATCATGGATGATGTCTGCTCGCAGCTTTGTTCCAGCTGCCAGGCTATAGGAGAGCTCTGAATTCCTGCTAACTTCTCAGCTTTGAGCCTTTCCATCAGCATCAGGTACTTCTTCCACTTAAAAGGTGAGTCTACCCCCCCATCCTCCCTCTCTGTCCATCACCCTGTCATTTCATTTTGCATGCAGACTCGTTAAAATGATCCATTTTCCCTTTTCCAGCAGCGTGGGAGAGACAGACACTCCATGTATCTCCTCGTTTGGTTTGTGTTTATTTGTGCGTGTTTTTCCTTCTCCTGACCAAATCTGCACGCGATTGTTTTTAATCGACCCAATAATGTTAAAGGGACGCGGCGTGATGGGTGACGCGCCGTGACCGCGTTAACAGCGTGGGATGCGCCCTGAATACTAATTACAGTGGGATCCAGTCTCACTCCCCCCCTCATCCCCTCCTCCTCCTCCTGTTGATTTATCTGTGTGTTTGTTGGACGTGCTGCTGGGGGGGGGATTGCCCCGCAGACCGCGGGGGCCACTGACCCAGGTTCCTTCTCCGACAGTGTTTCTTTCCCGGAGGCTGGAAGCTGGAGAAGCAGCGATGCGGAGCAGCGAGGAGGCGTCTTCACTCCTCATCACTCTGCTGGTTCTCACAGCTCTCTGGGAAATCAGGTGAGGGCTTTATTAGCACGCGTTTTCAACACACACACACACGTTTCTCTTACCTTGAAGTGACTCTCCATTGACTTGCATTCACGTTTCATACAGTAACCCTGAATATTTAACCTTAAACCTAACCATCACCAACCCATGTCTGACCATAACATAAATCTAAACCCAATTCACACATCTGACCTCTGACTCCTATGGACTAGGCTTTGGTCCCCACAAGACACAGTCGTCCCCACTAAGATAGTTTTATTTCAAAAAATTTCCTATAATGTTAGAAAAACAAGCACAAACACACATTACATTTCTTTATCTTTGCAGGGACTTTCCATTGACTTCCATTTGTTTGTCATGGGTTTCTATAGCCTAACCCTGAGCATAACCCTAAACCTAACCATTATCGGTACCAAGAATCAAGAAGTAGTTTATTTATAAAGCGCCAATTTACAACAGATGTGGTCTCAAGGCACTTTACAAGAAAATCAATTAAAATCATAGATACATCAAAAACAAATCAGTTTGAAAAAGATTCAAATCTAAGGAACCCCAGCAGATTCATCGAGTCATTGACTTGCAGCATTAACTCCTCTGGAATCAGCGGCTTGAGTTGTTGTTGACTTTACCGCAATCCCTCATACTGAGCATGCATGTAGCGACAGTGGAGAGGAAAAACTCCCCTTTAACAGGAAGAAACCTCCAACAGAACCAGGCTCAGTACAAGCAGCCGTCTGCCACGACCGACTGGAGGTTTGAAGAGGCAGAAAACTAAAATAGATGCAGAGGAAACTGGAAAGAAGTTGTCTCAGCTAACAGAACGCCAGACCAGGTGTGGTTACTATGGAGAAAAGAAAACTAAGAAAGAAACTAAAGGTTAACAAGGTTGAAATAACGGTAACTAGGTAGATTGGACAAAGGAAGAAAGTAGCAGAGAGAGAATTTGTCCCCACAAAGATAGTTGTTTTTTTTTATTCCCATAATGCTATAAAAACAAGTAAACACACACATTACGGTTCTTTATGCTTGCAGGGACTTTCCATTGACTTCCATTAGTTTGTCACGAGTTTCTTAGCTTAACCCTGAGCATAACCCTAATCCTAACCATTATCGGTACATGCCTAATCCTAAACCTAACTCTAACTCATTTCACACCCTAGTCGTACACCTGACCGCTGACTCAAAATCAGCATATGAACTTGTGGTTTCCAGGCTTTGGTCCCAATGAGGAGCAGTCGGTCCCAACAAGAATGGTATTTGTTAAAAATGGTCCACATAATGTAGCAAATACATTGCCACAATTGTACACAATTGTAACTCTATCCTTATGGAGACTTTTTATTGATGGCCATTTATTTGTATAACCCAACCCTGACCCTAACACTAAACCAAACCTTACCATTACCAGTAGATGCCTACACCTAACTCAGTTTACACTATGCAGCTGACCTCTGACCCAGAAACAACACTTGTCCTCATGGGGACCAGACTTTGCTCACCATAAGAATAGTATTTGTTCAAAAACTGGTCCCCACGCGGTAGCAGAAACAAGTAGACGCACACGTGCACGCTCTGGCAGACACATCGTCTCTGGGGAGCTCTCTGCTTATCCGTCCAGGTGGGCTCCATCATTGGACACATGGAAACCCTCTCTCATGTTTGCAGCGATAATGAGGACAGTCTCATCTGGCTATGACAGTAAACTGAAGGGCACGTGGGAACATTAAACAAAAATGCAGCTCTAGTCTGTTGGAATGAGCAGTTATCAAGGACAGTTAACATATTTCTTTCCTTAACCCTCTGGAGTCCAGGCTATAACTGGCTGTTTTTGAATACTTTTGATTTTATCTTTATATTTCACTGTTTACCTTGCATTTTGACATACTATATTAACACAGTGGGTAAAATTTTTTAAATATTTTTTAGTGTGAGGCCCACAGATATGTTTAACGAACCATTTTCACAACTTAGAATACATATGTAAATTGTAAAATTCTAAACCAACATACAATCTTTCACAGAACAAAGTAATTTTTTGTACAGCTATTTACAATACAATGCAATCTCTCACAAATATGTTTAACAAACCAATTTTGATAACCTAGAATGCAAATAGAAATGAATGCAAATAGAAATAGACTCCTGCTGTTCACTGAGGCTGTGTCAGCATCCTCCTCTGTTTTCCAGGGCTTAGAGTTAAGGCTTGGCTCTGCTGTCTTAGCCAGTGGAGATCGGGGGGGCATATTCCGTTGGTGTGGAAAGCTAATTTTTCCGTGTCTATGAGGCACGCACACACACACACCGAACACATACTGAATGTGACGAAAAAATATTCAGAAAATGCTTTATCCGAACTCTGGTTTTTACGGGCCTATCAACACAAGTTAAAAACTGGTCTATACTTTGAGGTCCCCACTTTCTACAGAAGTTGAAACAGCGACTCATCGACGCTGCGTTTTGCTGCTACGCCATGTTTAGTCAGTGACGTCATTTTGACGCCCCGGCGCATCATTCAACTCCAGAGGGTTAAAGACATCCTCCAGTCATTTATGAGACACATTTCCACTACAGGAAAATGTTGTTGTTTATTTAAATGCTACCAAAAAAACAACAAACTGATTCTCCTTGGTGTGTGTTTGGGTTGACGACTTCTACACAGGTGCAGGAATTCCCAGAGAAAACTAAATAGCTGTTGAGGAAGGTTGAAATATTTGACTTTTTTATGAGTGGTGCAGCTGCTGCTGCCTGGACTGGTTTGTATGTTGTCCTTGTTCATATGTGGGTTTTCTCCAGGTACTCAGGCATCCTCTTTCAGATGTCCAGCAGCTGCAGCCATGTCGAAACTGATGTGTTTATACAGGCCTTTCTTTCACTCATTATCACACATAACTCGTAATTGGATTTGTATGTTCCATTCACTGGTGTTTTGCCAATTTTCATGACAAAAGGGTCTATATGTCAGATCATATCTGTTTGCACAGACTACTAATCAAAGTTCACATAGCTGAGTTAAAAAATGACTAAAGGTGGCACTTAATTGATTTTGTTGTATTTATTTCATAGTTTGGCAAATGTGACTTTGTATGAAACTACCTGTCTCTCTTCTGATTAAATAGGCAAACATTTTTCTGTGTGAAATTGTGTCACTACTGGTTTTGAAGTGCTCTAACAACGGGTAAAAATATTTGAAGAAGCTTATTTTTAAGCCAGAGCTTTCTGGATCAACTAGGAAGCCGTACCTAAAATGTTCACCTAAACACAGGGTACTACACCTTGTACCCAATGACCTCTTGACACAGTCACTGGTCCCATGCAACCATTCACAACAGCGCTCGATAGAAGATGCACACTTTTTTATGTTTTTAGTATGTGACATGACTCTAAGAGAAAAGCAAAACAATACACAATTTGCACCCTATTTTGGCCCCAAACGTTGCCAGTTCAACCCAAGCTACCCTTTAACAAATTACTCTATTCTACTAACATGTATTTAACCATGTTTGTGTCAGTTCTATTCTCTTCATAGATAAATAAAATATGATAGATAGATAAATATGGAAGAATAGTTATAGTATTAAGTAGTAAGAGATTCAATTTAATGAAGTGGCCCAAGGAATGATGTTATTTGGCCTCTGATTGCTATTCAGAAATTGCAGAAATTTCTCCAGTTTTATGGACACATTTAGGAAGAAATTTACATGAGAGTTTTACTTACATATTGAAGCTTCAAAATTATAACTATTTATTTTATTGACCATGTTTTGTTTTCTCAAGGTTCTTGTAAAATCCGCAGACAAACCCAAGAATACACCAAGACTAATTTTGTAGACCAAGAGAACACTACAACACCAAATTAGAACAAAGTATGTTTTTAATTTCAGTGAAGCAAACATACAAAGGCTGTTTGGTTTGGTTTGAGAAAACATACAGACCAGTTACTCTACAAAAAACAAATCTCTTGTATTAGTTAAATCAATAAATTGTTTCTTTAGTTTATTGTTGAGCAGATAAAACCTGTACAATTTTTAAACAGTAACCTTGCAATTCTACATATGATAAGCATGATTAACAATGGATGGATGAAAAGGGGGTCAAAAGGGGTGCTGGTGGCGTAGGGGATGGCGCGACCCACATAGGGCCTTGAGTAATTGACACAGCTGTCACAGGTTCAATTCCAAGAGCTGTCAACATTTGCCACATGTCTTCCCCTCTCCTTTCCTGTCAACTTACTTACAAAAAAGGGACACTAGAGCCCACAAAAGACCCCCTGGAGGGGAGAAAAAATAGAAAGTGAAAAAAAAAAAGAAAAGGGGGTCAACCAACACAAGCAACAACCTTTAGGACAGAAGGCAACAATGCAAGCTTGCACCAACACCATGAAGCTCATAAAAGATAAAAAATCAAACCCCAATTCATATCAAACCACATGATCATAACAACAAAAGATGGCTAGTTCAAAAAAAATTAAAAACAGATCCAATTCACAATATTACACTGTATTTATTCTTTCCTAAAAGAGGAGGAATCTATATAAATGCAAAGCATAGGCCAGTAAAAGTATGTGGTAAATTACTCAAAGGTTTTATTTTTCAAATAGTTTTGGTGAGAGCTGGAAATCTTCCTGTTGGGATTAGTGGATAAGTAGAAGATGCCTTAAAAGTCAATTTAAAAGAAATGTATGTACCAAATCCACAGTTAAGCTCAGTTATTCTGTAACCTTTTTCATGAAGACAGAGCAGAAAGCTGAAAAGATTTCTTTCCAAGTCCTTTTCGGACTTAAGGCACAGAAAGTAAAAGTTCCCACAATGCAAAGTGTATCCTCCGGTGGCTTTTTGGTTTAAGTAGGCCACCAAATAAAGGGAAACATTCTGAGTATGGCATTGCAAATGAAAATGCCAGTAATGGAGTGTTTGGCTGGCCAAGGCCATCATCCAAACCTGTTCGTACAAAGATGTGTAAAACTTTTTAAAGCTGCTTTTAATCTAAAAGCTTTATCGGGATGTTTTGGAATTTCAAAAGTAAGGTGTCCAAATCCGAACAATGGCCACCCATACAAAAAGGCTTTGACAGTTGAAATAGGATTACAGGTTTGAGGTAACAGAAGGTTTCAGCATTCAGAAAACAACATTGTGGTATTTCTTTTACAATACAGGCTCAAACCCTTTTACATTTTCTTACTACTGGTTTTGATTTCAAGGTATAGATACACAGACACATTCACAAAAGGAACAAACAACACAAGTTTAGCATTAGGATAAAGTAATAAATATTTTCAACCCTTAAAAGAGGTAAGTATTCCACACTCGGGCTAAACTTAAAGTGAAGAAGATAGACGGTAAATTGTGTATGAGCCACATAGATACAATCCCAGATGTAAACAGTCATTAATATTACATACTTTTTAATGGTTACCAGCAACCTGAGGCAGCTACAGCAGAGCTGTGTGTGCTGGTGATTAAGCTGCAGGTTTAAAGTGGGACCCTATCTGAAGTCATTTAGCAAGAATCTCTGCCCTGGTTACATTTGCATACTCTGCTGTGTTTTGGCTCCAACATCAGATGGCTCTCCGGCCTCGTGCCTTTAACTGGGTCAGCTATGACAGGAAACAATGTCATTTTGTGTGCCTGTGTTGGCATGTATGGAATCACTGGCAGAAAAACGATCAGCCCAAGAGCCAGAGGGAAACTGAACCCTTAAAATTTGTAATGCTGTTTTGCTGCTTGAGAGTGTGTGTGTAACGCTCGTGTTTCGTGTCTGCCGTCTAGATCGGTGGGTGCCGTTTCGGAAAACATCACCCTGTTTACACGCATCCTGGACAGACTGCTGGATGGGTATGACAACCGTCTCCGGCCCGGCCTCGGAGGTGAGGGAATGCCGTACGGTTGTCTCATGTGAGCAGAGGCAGGTGGTCTCAGTAAGGTTTGAAACAACATGTGATTAATATTACGCAAGCGCACGTGCCTCGGTTTTACCGGCTGAGAGCTCATTTGCAGTGAGAACACTTCATTTAACATCATCCTTCATAGCATATATAACCTTTGGCAGCAGTCCCCAAAAGAATACACTGATAAACACGCTCTGTGTCGGGATCATCAAGATGATATAATACAGAATCCACATTCTGGAGAAGTGGACACATCAAAACCCACTAATGAGTAAGTCATTTCCTTAGATTTTGCAGAAAATGCCACAGAATCAGATAAATTGACTTTAATTGTGTGATTTAGGGTTTTATTATATTAGTCAATGAATTTGTATTCAATTAAAGTTTGTGTAGAAGATGCATTTAAGAAACATTCAAACATTCAAATATCTGGTCCAGCATTCTCTTTTAAAACATGGGTAGTAGCAGTATCATGCTGTGGGGATGCTTTTTTATAACAGAGACAGAGCAACTGTTTTTTTTTTTGATAACATGTTTGGATTTATTTTCAGTCAAAATATATACAAATCTAAAAAACGTAAATCACAGCTAGCATGTGAAATCATGAATAAATGCAAAAATTGATCTCTTATATTTTATAGAAAAATATTTTCTCATACTATTAAAGTTAAATTTACCACAAACTGACCTCTAGAAAAACTACATACCTGTCATTTGTTATGTATCACACTCTTCCAAACCACTGATATTAGTTTAGATTGAATTCCCTCTTCCTGTCATGTTTTTGTTTTTCTTGTTAAAAACATTCAATATAGTATTTATTTAGTGTTGCTTGTCAATTTATAATAGTAAAAAAAAAAGGTTTGCTTTGGTTTAAATTAGGGAACAATGTCATTGTTGAAAACTATGATGCAATTTTTTTTTTGTCAACGAATGTAATGATTGGTGAAGGGTCACTTACCAACAGGATATTAACTGTTTTAAGCTGTTTTAAAGTTTGTCATTTTACAGCTTATGCAGAAGGCAGCATCTGCAGTCCGCAACATCATTTCCCTGCCCACCCTGTCCCTCCTCACCACTTGCATGTTCTGCATACCTGGCATCTCATTGTCAGCTGCCCGCCTCACCCCAAAAGCTGAGCTTCTCCCTCTGGATCAGGCTCATTTAAAATTTCTAATTTCTTGGGTCATCAGTCCATCCCAGGACCTGCCATATGGGAAAGTGGGATCTTTTAGCCTGAGTGGTTCTCAGTCCGCTTGACTGGCTGCTGCCAGTTTCTTTGTTGAGGAGGAAAATTGTTAAATTGTTGGTTTTTGCACAAGGTTATCAGCTCGAGTTGGTTTTCATAAAACACCATGGTAATATTCTGAATTATGTAGTTTTTCACCTCTGTTTAAAGCATTTCTAAAAACACATGGCGTTGGGAATTTTCAGGAATCAGGATAAAAGTAACATTTGGTACTGAGAATTACATCCTACAAATCAATATTTCTCTGTTAAAGTTTTGCATCACTAAAGCAGAATAGTATTCAAAGGAATAATATGTAACAAAATAAATGAACCACCAAACAAAAAAGTGTTCACTATTAATTTATGTAAGATCGCAAACATAGCATTATAAACAAAAAGAGATACAGTTCTATTATTATTTTATTCATCCCAGAACAAAATTAAGATTGAAAAAAAAGCTAATATCTTCGAGTTACCTTGAATAATTGTTGTGAACGAAGATGGGGCAAGAAGGATTTCCAGTTGCAGTCAGTCTTGCAACAAATCTAATGAAGCCTCTAATTGAAGAAACTTTTCCAGTATGACAGTCTCATGACTGTTATGACCTGCTAACGCACAATATCTTGGCAGCAGAGACCATTTCAGAAAACACATCAGTTTTTCGCGTTCTGCTAATCCACCTCATTTGCTTTAAGTGGGGATATGATTATTGCCCATTTTTTACTTTCTCTTTATTTCTGCTCTTTGGTCTTGGTCAACATCTGTAAAGCCTCCTTTTCAAATCCTCTGGGATATGAGGGAAGAATTATGGAAACTTGTAATGCCTCAACCTAAAAATTATTAATTATGATGAAAAGGCACAAGACGAATATATTAGAACTAACAACACAGCATCTACGAGTAAGTAGTGTCATTCCAGTAGACATTTTTGGAATTATTATTACTTTAATTTTATAGCAAATCAAGATATGAGGCTTTGCTATAACAAAAGTGCATTTGTTTTTAAGTTAAAAATAGATAAAGATGAAACCACATACTTAAATAAACTTTCCATTATTCACATTAACTTTCTTTTTCACAGTCAGACGTTCCAGTTTTAGTACAATTAGGATTACAACAATTTTTATAATTTTCCCGATGTATTTTTGGAAAATGATATTAAAATTCAGGAGTTCCTATACATGTCCTTAGTATTAAATTTAAACAGTATCACTTGGATTCTCACAATAGTTTCTTTATATATATATTATACTATTTACTATCATTTGGAATCAAACAAATCTTCTGATATATCCAAACTTAAATGAGATGCTTTTCAACTCTCATCTCAAACCTCATGAAAACCCCAGCGGAAACTAAATGCTGCAACACTCAGCATGTACTACTGTACCTTACGCATACGCGTACACTGGCATTACATCTGGGCTGCAGCTTTTACAAACTGAGTTTATAAAAGAAACACAGCATGACATCAGATACATTTTTCTACACGGTAAACACATTATATCTGTCTGTTGCAACTGCCGGGAAAACATGTTAACGCTTCACCGAACTTTGGTTTGCAACGCCAGGGAAAGAGCCTGAACCCAGCTGCATGAATCTGCTCACTCTAGCACGAAAGGTAGGCTGGTTTTACGACTATTATCACATTTCAATTAACGTGAGTGGGAGAAAGAGACTTACAATTATGGAAACCCAGGATATGCAATATAAATATGATTTATTGCCAATCATGCATTTATTTAGACATTACACAGTTTTACTTCCAATAATTGTGTTGCAAAAAACTTTTTTTGGCTACATTGATTTAAGTTTGTTCAGTTCAGACATGTTGTTTGGTTCGTTTAATAAAGGTAGAGCTCTAAATAGCAGCTGGGAGTAGACAAAGGATCACTGGTTTAGTCCAAATGTGACGATTCACAAAATATAGTCAAAATGTATTTTTTTTTATTTGTCAGAAACTTGGTAAATATATGATAATCATAATATGTTTGCATTACTGTAGGATCATCTATGAACATCCTTCATGTGTCTCCACCCCGGCATTGTGTTAATGGGTGATTGACATTGTGTTTTGAGGCTCATAGTAGTGCGAGTTTGTCCTGTAAATTGTTGCAAGTGTGAGCATCCACTCTGTCCATCTCAGTTGTTGTGTCCTTGTGCAGAAAGAGCACTTTACAGCTACAGGCATTTTACCATTTAACAATAATCTATATGCTCTGTAGTTGAAATCGGCAAAGATTTGAGGTCCCTTTAAAAAAAAGTATATAACTTTAATAGTTCAAACACCAAACATATAGTAATATTCATTTTTCTGCACAGTGAAAAAGGTCCTAGCCCTACAGCAGATGCCAAGAGCCGCCTTTTCCCCCCCTATACTCTTAGGGGAAGACAATCAGTGTCAAGAAAAGTGAATTGTTCTCTCAGATCTCTCAGATTGGCTGCTTTACAAAAGGCAGCCGTTTTGTTTCACTTAGCTTTGCTTTTGTCTTCCTTCTCTCTTCAATCAAAGCACATGAAAATTATTGACTTACAGTGCAGGAGCCCGAAGCCACATATGGCCCTTTGTCTAGCTTTGAAGCTAAGCTAAACACATGTTACAAAGTTTATGGCCCTTTGCTTTGACGGCACGTAGCAGAACATTTCCAGTGAGATAAACCATCCCAACTCTCTCTTATTCATCCCATCCTGCACACACAAACACTCACATAGACCCTCTGCAATCGCAAAGTACCAGAGTTTGGTTCTTTGACCTTTTTTATTAATTAGTCAGTTAGTTTTTATAGTTATTTTTCATTAGTCAGTTGATCCAGCTCTTTTCTTTTATTTCCTTTGTGGTTGCATGTTGGTAATTAAGGTATATGTTTTGTTTGCTGAATGTTTTGTCTGTAAGGTTGAGCTATTTGGTTAATAAGCTTGTATAAATTAAAGAGAAATTGTTCTCTGTTTATTCTGATTTATGTGTACGCTGTATACTGCCAGTAGCTATAATTTACTCCTTCTCTTGGAGCCATTTAAAGTTTTCTGGTGTCTGGAGAGGTGTGTGGTGAGGTCACATGTTTTTTTTTACCGCTCTGTTATCATATCCACATATTTATCAATATTGCCTTCCTTTGAATGCTGCCATAAACCAGCACCCTGGATTTTGTACCGCATACAATAATCATTTTGTATTTCATAAATGGGAGCATCCCCATACTTATCTCCCAGTGTGGACATTCCATTTTGAGCGCGTTTTGATTCTCGCTATATCTTCATTGGAGACAAAACCTTTTTGGCTAATGTTTCTTGATACCCACATGGTGCCTATGGTGCTCAGTTCTATTGATAATTGTACAAATAAATTAGTTAGCATAATTATTAATAATTTTGTAAGCCAAATACTCTTGTGTTCCTGCTACGCTACTGATTGTTTAATTTAATTTACATTGTGCATCTTTTTTATTGATTTATAATACTTGCTGAGAAAGTTAGACCTACAATATTAAAGCTAAATGTGGTACATTGATGTAAAAGATGCATTAAAGTGCATTGTATAATCTCTCTACTCACAACAATTACTTCCATAACATCCTGACAACAAGTCAGAGTACAGTTTGTTTGTCCAAAGAGTTCATCTTTCTGAACTGAAATCATTCTGTTGAATGAACAAGTCCAACATTTGGTTTTAGCAAATGCTTTCATTTGTCTCGGTCCAAACTGGCAGCAGTTAAGCTCACATTTGGGGAGCTGCAAAGAGGAATGCACAGTTCCTACCACATGCAGGTTGTGTCTTACCAATTAAACATGGTTCAGTGGACCCATCTGCACCGAATGATTCAGACGGCATCAACAGCACATGTCTGGGACTGTTGTTGCTGAATAAATGAACTTTAGGTATTGTCCTCTTTCCCCACAAATCCTGAAGTCCTCAGGGTTTAAATGCACTTTTGATATTTTTGAACAGCAAACACACACTTCCCCTAAGGAAACACGGCGGTTTTGAATTACATCCAGTTCTGCAATGCAATTTCCCCACAACTGCCCGTTCGGTGGTTGATTTGGCTTTTTCAATGACTTTTGATCAATATTCCGTTTTGTAGACTTTTGTTAAGGGTAGCGGTTTCTTCGTTTTTTTCAACATCCCCAAAATTTACTGCTTGTAGATCTAAGCCCTTCGAAGTTTTATTGCATTATGCATAGAAACCAGACTCGGTTTTGTCCATATTTTTATGCTCTAATAACTATGCTAGCAGTGGAGAAAATCACTCACTTAATTGTTTTAATATTTCCAAAGCCTGAACTGACATGAAATTGATACAAGAAATCGGTAGAAATCCAGGAAATCTACACTTTCGCAGAAATTTCAAACAGATAAGTCCATAAATTAAGCTATTTGTGAAAGAAAAAAAAAAGGTTAATGGCAGAGGGAAGTATTGAACACAGCTTCAATAAGTGATACATCCTTTTTATTGGCATTAGCAGCTTTAAGACCTCTCGTCTCTGTTGTGGTCATCTGTCAGGTATGATTCTGGCTGATTCCTTCGCATAAAAACATTTTTTTTAAGCCACTTGACTTTAGTTCTTTATATAAATTCGTAATTGTATTGTAGTCAATAATAAATCTCCTGGATGTGTTTGTGCGTATTACCTGTTTCGTTGTACTTTATTATGCTTAACTTAGTGGCTAATTGACATTGATTTCTTTGCATCTGTGAATATGTTTGAGATTGTCAGAATTTGCTATAATGACTCGAGCAGAGGTGGGATTACGTGAGCAATGAATGATTTATTGAATGGAAGAATATAGATCTGAGCATTAACAGTGACAAAGGTAATGTGGAATGGAACAGGGAATAACTTGGAATTAAACAGGAACGTAAACAGACGGATACTGAAGCGTACGCGGAAACTACGGAACCTGAGAATAGCAAAACAATAGACATAAACAAACTATAGGAGGAACACAGGAGCAGAAGATTACACAATAAACAAACTAAAATAACAACTAGTGATGCGAGTGGAACCGGAGACGATCAAAGAAACAAACACTGAAGGAACAAACTATAAGAAACAAGCAACAAGGAGGGGCACGAGGGAAATCGGAGACAAACTAAGAAACTAAACTATCAAGGAATAAACTAAGGAGAAGAAACACTGGTGGAGAGAGAATCAGCGCAGAGAATCAAGCGAGCAGGGGGAAAGGCTTATTGTGAGACAGTGAAGAAGCGGCAGGAAATGGAACTCAGAGACGAGGTAAGGTAACGGACGATCCAGCAGTAAATGAATGAATGAAAAGGGCTTAAATATTGTGAAGCAGGAGGTGGAGCAGTGGAGGAGATAACCGGATGATTGGAAACAGCTGTGGATGATAATGAGTGAACACACACACACACACGAAGAAGGAGAGAAAATTAGAGAACACAAACAAAAACTCACCCAGATAGAAAATAACTTAAAGAAAACAATAACAAATAGTACTAATAAAGATAATAATAATAAAACAAGACAACTGTAGTAAACTAAACAAAGCAAAAACAGGGATCATGACAGTACCCTCCCCCTACGGTGGATACCAGACGCCGAAAAAACGGCACAAGAAAAAAAACAAAAAAAAAACAAGACCGGGTGGGAGGAGGGTGATGGCCTCTAAAGGAGGGCTAGATCAACTAAAAAAAAAAAAAACGAAGAACAAAAACCAACCCATCACGAGAGGAATAACGACCAAGAAAATAACAGAACCAAAACCAACAGAAAACAACTAGAGGACATAGTCCACCGAAGACAGTCCAGAGGACGGCAAGAGTCCCGAAGTTCTTAAGGACATCCCGAATTACGATGAAAGCCCCGAAGACTTGGAGGTCGTCCCACAGGACTTGACAGGAGGCACGAGAACTTGGAGGTCGCCGGCGGGATGACGACAGGAGGCACGAGAACTTGAGAGTAGTCCGACAGGACGACGATAGGAGCCATGAAGAGCTGGAGGTTGTCCGATAGGAGGACGACAACAGGAGAGACTCTTAAGCGACCGCTGACAGCGGAGAGTCCTCGGCAAGGTCGTTGACATTGTAGAATCTTTGGCGGAGGTCGCTGATAGCGGAGAGTTCTCTGCGAAGGTCGTTGACAGTGGAGAATAAACTAATAAACAAAAACTCACCCAGATACAAAATAACTTAAAGAAAACAATAACAAATAGTACAAATAAAGATAATAATAATAAAACAAGACAACTATAGTAAACTAAACAAAGCAAAAACACAGATCATGACAGAGATGTGACCAACATCTGGTGTTAGTTGTAAAGCATTTTATAAGGAGTGTCAACATTATTGCCATAACATCAGAAGTTATTCTTTTAATAATGTCTGTTTTTGAAAATGGAATATATGTTTTTACTGCAATAACCAATAAAATCACACAAAAAGTTAATAAGATCACATCAAGGCTGGTAGCTCTTAGTTTGTCCGTGCAAAAAGGATTGCCCTGATCTCTACAAAAACAAGCCAGAGAGAAAAAAGGAGGAAATTAGGTTGTCAGTTAGAAATTAGTTTGAAATAACGACTGAGCAGCAACAATATCCCTAGCATACTAATGGATTGGTTTTATACCTTCAAGTTGGCTGAAACTGGCTCCTATGCAGTCCTATAATTTCATGTATTTTGATGAGACATGAAGATGTAGTCTGACTTCCTGCTTGAATTATTCACTTCAGGGTTTACCATCTTACAAACAGAGTTAACACACCAAGATGCTTCTAATCTCTCCTTGTCGTATTAAGCTTGTATCAAGTTTCTCATTTCATAGATTCTTTGCAGGACACTGATCGGAGCCCCAGGCCTGCCCTAAAGGGTTTACGTTTTTATTACTTTTTTTTTTACTGCTCGACACAGAATATATCAGTCTGACCTCACTCCTCTGAGACTGAGTCTGCAAAGTTAAACGATCAATCCTCAGCCAAGGTGTTTATGGTAAAATCTGCTCAAGTATGTTTTTTTATATATACTGGGGTAAAATCTTTTTCGGTATTCATTGGAAGTTTTCTCACTGATTCTTTGGAAAAATAAGAAGTAAAGAATAAATATTCATCTTAGTCTGGAGCTACATGCAAGACTTTTGCGTGAAGGGGATAAAGGCTACACTTTCAATGTATAATTTTGCAGCTCTCCACTAAAGAAACACTTGTGAAAATCCCCCTCTGACAACTGAATGTTTTTTTTCTCCATGGTTTGTGTTTTGGTTTTGAACTTCCCTTAGTTACTTTTTTCTTTTTTACTGTGATCCAGACAGGGTCACCGAGGTGAAGACCAACATCTTCGTAACCAGCTTTGGCCCGGTGTCAGACACAGACATGGTGAGTGCAGATACGGTGAAGCTCATGTTGAAAATGGAATATACGTTCTGTTAGCTGAAACAGCTTCTTGGAGGAGAACATGGGCTGAGATGCTGCTATAAACTCTTTTTTTTCCAGTTTCCTCTGCATCTTATTAAGTTTTCTGTCTCTTCAAACCTCCAGTCGGTTGTGGCAGATGGCTGTTTGTACTTATCCTGGTTCTGCTGGAGGTTTCTTCCTGTTAAGGGGGAGTTTTTCCTCTCCACTGTCGCTACATGCATGCTCAGTATGACGGATTGCTGTAAAGTCAGCAACAACAAAAGCCATTGTTTCTGTCTGCTGATTCCAGATGAGTGAATGCTGTAAGTGAATGATTTGATGCAATCTCCCAGAGTTCCTTGGATTGGAAACTTTTTCAAACAGATTTCTTTATGACGTAAATTTGATTTTAATAGATTTTCTTTTAAAGTTGGCATTCTTGATTCTTGATTCTCATGTTATTTTTGGAACAAAGGCTGAGAGGAACATGGGATTGCTTCTATTTGCTTCATTTTAGTTATGTAGTTCCTTTCATCCATTTGCTATAACATCATTCTGTTTTTTTTCTGTGCGCGCACACACATGTACAAGCAAAAAAGGCTGTGATACAGGAGCTTCGCCCCCACCACTCGAACACAATATCTATTCATCTTTAAATTTTCGTCTCGTACATTATTGAACATCTTGTTAGTATTCCAGTCATCGCTGTCTTTATCCTGCACCCTCTCGTTTATTATTCTGAAACATGTGGCCATCTTTGCTTACTCCTATTGGTCTGCCCTCATTTAATAGGCGATTGATTAATCGATTTAGCGATTAGGGGACCTGGATGTGTGATGCAACTGCCCACGAAACTTTATCACACCACATTTGGCCTTGCCAAAAAACAAAACATCGACGGAATCCACATATTGAATCTACAACGGTAGAAAATGTTTGTTGCTGCATGGCGTGGATCATTTGAAAAATCGCCGCCCACATGTGATGTACTGTGACTAATTGTCACTACCTGGAGTGCTCAGTCTGCCTAATTGCACCCCTGATGTCTATATTATTATTTTTTTTAAATGCATTGCGTGTGAACAGATGGACAGACGGGCGAACGACTGACAGAAAAAACGCCAATCGTTTCATTTCACTGGAGGAGGATTTCACAGCGCAGTTTATAAAGCCTTAATTTGTGGGGGAAAAAATTATTTCTAGGTATGGTGAATATTATTTAAGACCAATTGGACCCAATGAAAACTAGGCTTGACCTGGACAGCAGCATTTTTCACACTGGCAACCGAGTAAGGATGTGTAAATAAACATTCTTTATTTAGTACAGCACAATAAGCTCTCACTGAAAAATCCACGTTTAGTTTATTTACCTAGTTTGTGTGGCGCTGTTGGGGTGGTGAGGGATTCCCGCACTAATGGGCATCCAAATCTACAAAGATATTTATTCGTATAGAAAGTGTCGCCAAGTACAGTATCCACAATAACTACTATACATGAGGTCTTTCAGGGGGAATAACAACTTTCTTTACCAACAATTAAAGATTAATAAGAGGAATTTGCTACTCCATATAGGGACTTTAACAATGCTTTGTTCTGATAAGCCTAAGATTTAGCTTTTTATGGACAAATATGCTCCAGAACCACAGATGAAAATGTGGAACAGCCCATCACAACCACCTGCAACTACGTAAACACTTAAAACGCCTCACGTAAAAGTTAAATTTCTTAATTTGCCATTTTTCCCTTTTTCATGTCTGCATTTAAATTTAAATATGGCAGTCACCTTTGATGAAACTTTTTTTTTTTTTTTTTCATGTAACCTAGTCATGTAATTAGAGTAGCGAGAAGAATGGCTAACGGACAAACATTGGTAAGCACAAAGTGAGCCTGAATGCATAATCATGTGTTCAAAACTAATTAAAGTTGTGAAATACTAGCTTGCAGACGCACCTTTAAGCAGCAATGAAACAGAATAATCATCTTGTAAGTCTCACAGCTGGTCAGATGGCAGAGGGTCTCACATGTGTCACAAGAATTGTTTTGAACAAAGAGGAGATATTTTGTTCACTAACTGAAAGCAGGAAGTTGGGCAAAAAATAAGCCCAAATCATAACCATTCCTCGTCTACAGAAGATTAATCTCACCAATAGCAGCCATGCAAACATAGGCCTTGCAATCTCCTTATTTCAGTACATATCTCATCCATGCATATGTTGTTATGTGAGGAATCTACCATGTTGGACATCAGAAGACAAAATGAGGAATCTCCCTTTTAAAGAGGCCTATACATTTTTTAGATTACTGGATTAGGATTTAAATATGGAATTCAAAACCAGGGTTAAAACTGTTTGCCTTTATCGATTCCTCTGTGTTCAAATGGTCACAATGGTCATAGCATTCTTTACGAATGACCAAAGACGACCGAGGATGTAATATGCAGCTAGTGAGGCGTAACCCTTCAGCTACTGGGAGCTGCTGAGTTAGATCAGTAGCATTTTCAGTGTCCAGAGATCTAAATGTCAGAGTCCTCTCGATGGTGACGCCAAAAGGAAAGGGACAAAACCAAGTCTGTGTCTCTCCTTCTCACCCTCAGTTGCTGCGTGTGAATATCACGCATACTCACATTTCACGGTGCTGTGCTGTCTGCCTTAAATCCTCTCTTGTGTTTGTGTGTGGTTCCTTCTGACAGCAGCAAATTTTAGGTCAGGGGGTTGTGGTGTTCTCAAAGGCCTGAAAATCACCCACACAGGGAATAAAACAGAGAGCTCAGGCCTCACCTTAATGGATCCTTGTTCAACAAGGGAAGGTTTTAAAGTGGCGGATGGAGTCAGTTGTGAAGATGTTGCTTGTAGACATCCATAAATCATGAGTGTACTTGTGTACTCTGCTTTATTTAGCAGGGAAGGCTTTCGTTTTAATACAGGAAAAATAAGAAAAACAGGTATGTCCCTATTTCACTAATTCACTTTTCCTATCCTCAGGAGTACACTATAGATGTTTTCTTCCGGCAAAGCTGGAGGGATGAGAGGTTGACATTTCATGGACCAATGAACATTTTGCCCTTGAACAACCTGATGGCGAGTAAGATCTGGACTCCGGACACCTTCTTTCACAATGGGAAAAAGTCTGTGGCGCATAATATGACCATGCCAAATAAACTGCTACGGATCAAAGACGATGGGACTCTGCTTTACACCATGAGGTAAAAAAATGACACCTTCATTTTCAAACGAAACACCACATAGTTTTGGCCAGAAAAAGCTTTAGGTACCAATTTCAGCGGGTTTCCTACAAATATTTTTCATTCTAAAGCCGGGCTCGTTCTGGTTTGTTCTCTTGAAGTCCATGCATTTTGAAACACTATCAGAGGGAGATGATGATTGAAGTCAACACAGCTCTATGCGGTTCTGACCAACACCAGAAAAAAACACATTTGTAATGAGTTGTTGTTATGATGAATTATGTTTCAAAGCTTTATGTTTCAAGCTTAATTAATCCAAGATTTAAGTCACATAGGTTAAGACTTTTGAATTAGTTGTAAAACACGTTTTTATAGTTTTAAATGACAAAGAAAATAATTATTTTTTGTTGTTTTTGTGTTAAATTAGGGGGGCTGTAAATCAAAGTGAAAGGGATACACATACTCTGTAAAGAGCAATGTAAATAAGTTCTCTTTTTCTAGGATGGCAAGACATGTTGTGGCCAGGAATTTATCCTGACACAGTTTTTAAGAACTATTTTACTACTAGTCAGAAATTTATAGAGTATGAAATGTCTTTCTCATAAAAAAAACTTGTTCTTGTTCTTGTTTTGCCTGGTGTTCGTCTTCACTTAAACCCACAGTTAACTGGTTCTTTTGTCAGGCCCAGCAAAGCAACAAGACCAATGCATGACTGCCACTCTCAGCTGCAGCAGTCCTAAGCCTTTTGTAGTCTGTAGCTTTTCCAGGAATGACAATCAAACTTTAAATTTTGTGTATTTAGCCAGTGCACACACCTAAAAAGATCTGAGAATGGTGGACGGAGTCTTAAAAACCGTTTTGAAGGGGATAAAAACTGTCATGTCTATTTCATAGACAGACTGTGAGAACTAACTTCTCTTTATCTTTCTTTCGCATCTGAAGAAAGCCTTCAAGGTTAGAAAGCAGAGAAACATTCTTCACACAGTAATCCATAAGCATAAAGCATAAATTCAACACAGACATAATGCTTTAGCTAGAAATACATTTTACTTGGCAGTTCATTAACAAATATCAACACATTTTGGTCTAACACTGGCTTTATCATGAGTAAGCAAATAACTTGACCATAGAGGACTATTACTATTTAATTCTAAGTGAAAACAAACAGGTTTAGATGAGTAAAAATGTAACTGGTTTGACAGTAAATATAAATATCTGGCCTACAAGTTTATCATCACGTTTGAAATGTACAAGGATCAAGGTTTCCTCAGATTTATGTAGGCCAATTCAAACAAGTAATGTCCAATTCAAGGCATTGCAGATGTTTAGTATTGAACGGTGCATGAAGCTTTTTTTTATTTTTTCATTTATTGTTTTAATTTTGTTTATAACCTGTGCTGTTTACTTTTCATGCATTTGCAAATTCTCGTTAACGTTCTGTGAATTGGATGCAGGTTAACAGTGCATGCCGAGTGCCCAATGCACCTGGAGGATTTCCCCATGGACTTTCATTCCTGTCCACTAAAATTTGGCAGCTGTGAGTAACTCTAATGATGATAGAGCCTGAGCCATCATAAACTAAGATGCAATCCTTTGTTTTCCATACTCTTCACTGGTCCTACGGCACAAGAGCAGCCTAAGTACCAAATGAAGACAACATGCACGGTTCAGCTGGCAGTGAGCCTACAAACATTAG
>JAVLVB010000380.1:355587-371653 GCA_032876305.1 Orestias chungarensis
CCCCCCCCCCCCCCCCCCCCAAATAAACAATCAGCCGTTATCAGACATCAGAACTTAGTAGGTCATGTCTGAAATGCCTTGACACCTCGAACTAATGAAATACATTATCAGCATTCAGTGCATATATGTGGTGACGTACTGCCTTCAGTAACAGTCAAGTGCTTTTCTTGTTTTTATTAATGTAACAACAGCAACAACAAAAAAAGAAAAAGTAAACAGGGTTTTATTTTAAAACTTAGCCTTATAAAAATTGCAGTGGGGACAATTTATTGGGGTCACTGAGAAAGAAAGAAAAAACATTGATAACTACTACTGTCACAGGATTATTTCCCTTTGGGTTTTTACCTCTTCCCCCTTTTTTAGACGCCTACACAACGTCAGAGGTGACTTATGCCTGGACCCGAAATGCGTCCGACTCTGTTGTGGTGGAGGAGGAGAGCTCTCGCCTGAACCAGTACGATCTGCTTGGTCAAACTGTTGGACAGGAATGTATCACATCAAGCACAGGTAAGAGCTTCTGGGACTCCACTGGGAGTTTAAAAGTCAATTCAACTCCTAATTACTAATTTGCACCTTCAACTCCATTAGACTTCAGTTTTTTGCAAATGCCAATATTCAAGGACTGCAAGAATAGTAGGATCTTTAATAATTATGTCAAGAGTGGACTGCAGCAACAAGTCTCTGGTATAATCAGAGAGTTGAAATAATGCCTTTTGCTTTTTATTCTTTTAGGCTCGGCACTTTCAAATCATTATCTCTGTTTTGTTTTGTTGTAGTTTGTATTTAGTTCTTTACTTTGTTTTAAGATAACAGAGAGCAGAAGCCATTGTAACAAAACTACGGTTTTACATGTCACATGTCAAAAACCTTCTTTTATGAGGAGAATAAACAAACAAAATAAAACACAAAAAAGGGCAAAATAATAATCCATGTAAAGTTTTTCACTGGTTTCTAAAAGAATCAAAACAAACAAGACTCAAGAGGCCAAGATCTGTGTCCTACTGCTCTTTTACACACTTTTGGTCTTAAAATGCATTTTAGGAATCATTACCCGCTTTTGACTGGAAGATCTTACACAAAATGATTTGTACGGCTCTAGAACGACAAAGAGATTGGCAGCGCTTTGGCCAAATAGGGCTACAAAGTTTTCAAAGTACTGCAGCAGGATTCTGAGCTTACTGGAGATGGTAGAGATCCTATTCATACAGATTTCAAATGTTATTATAATAATCTAAAGGTGAAATAAAAACTTTGATGATTATGTCTAACACCAAATTAGACACCTCAGGTTGAATCTTAGAATTTTCTTTAGCTAAAGCAAAAATTCTGATTAATCCTCGGTAGTAGAACGGTACCAATTGGATTCAGGGTTTTGGATTTACATAACAGGCCAAGACATCAAGAGGCTGCTTTGCTGCTTGATTTCAGTCCTTCGGTTTTCCAGGACAATAATTTGGGTCTCAATCTTATCGAAGTACACTTTGCGAGTAGCCACTCTTTACTAGCAAACCATCTTATCAATAGGGACAACTTTAAATATCAATGTTTTTTTTAAAGAAGAGTAAAGCAGAATGTCACGCATATAGAAATGTGACATGTAATTATTTTTACTTTTATATGAGCTGAAGATAAAATAAGGATGAGTGGATTTTTGACATTTATATTGCCTTTCATTGTGCAATCTTTGACTATAGTGATTAATGCTGTTTTGATCTTTATTAATTATTGAGCAGAGAAAACTGTGAAGTGGCTAGGATGTGTCTGAAATTAGTAAATTACTTGGTTTAGATGAATTACCATGTTAACTTTAGAAGTGGTAAGGTTTAAAGGTAGATTTAAGGACCTGCATAATCCAGAGGGAGCTCAAAGGGAAGTTGATAGTCCTCTGCACCGAAACAAGTCGGCTAAGGTGGCTCAGCTATGAGGAGGTTGTGAGGTTTAGCGGGCTCGTCCCATTGACGGGAGACTGCATGGCTGCATGGATGGTCCATAACAATCTAGAAGGGTTTTTATACGCCCTTTCTGGTTGGGAGAATTTGTTGTAATCTATATTAAAAAGCGGTAGCAGTGGCTGGAAAAGTAGCATTCTTCACTTCTTTGCTTTAAGTTTAGTATCTTGGTTATGAAATTGTACATTATTTGTGAGCTTCATTGGCATTTAGAGTTGTGTTACCCAGATATATTATCAGAAGACCGTTGTTGCCTAACTGATATTGTACTGTATTGTGTCAAAGCTATCCATGATGATTTTTTATACCTCACAAATTATTATTGTGATAATAAACGCAACTCAATACGCCGCACACCTCTGTTGATAAGGAATGGCATGTCAGATTACCATTCCATATCTTATAATTTCTACCATATCTTAAATAAGTACTTGAGTTGCATATAAAAAATAAAAAAAACTTCTGTGTCTACTAGTTTCTACTTATGTGAGTGTCCTATGTTTTGGCCACTCTAATAAGCAGAATATATGTTGCAAGAACACCCACAGTCTTTTGTTGAGGTTGTATAGTGTAGCAAAAATCTCTTGTGTTTGAATCTTGTCCAAGGCCTTTGTTTTCCCTCGTTCTGTGAATGGGTTCCCTCAGACGTCTCTGGTTTTCTCCCAAAGGTCAACACTTGCATGTTTGCTTAATCCTTCTACAGTGCTCCCAGGTGTTAACGTGTATACATGCTAATTTATTTCTCCGTTGCTCTTGGACAGATTAGCCACCTATCCAAGGTGAACCTACCTCTCACCCATTGATCGCTGGAGCAGCAATGCATTCCCTCTGCAACCTCGATTAAATTAAGCAGATATAGAAAATGAGTGGATGGATATTTATGTTGTGCATGGAGACCTAACAAGGTGAAGTTCTCTGAAATTCGTTCTCTGAGAAGAACATGGATTATAAATGGTTTTCAGGCTTATTTCATTGACCCCCTTGCTAGATCTATTTATTTGATTTCTTGGCCAGGAACTACAGAAGTAAACATTAGTTCAGACTTCAAGTAGACATACAAATACGGAGAAGCTATGGTTTGCATCCTTTGGCTTTTTGGTTAAGATAAGAAAGAAAAATGCACCGCTTTGCCCTTCTTTCTATTTAATTCAGGGCTTATTACAACAGCGATGAAACCTAGCAGCAGTTATCTCAGGCACTGAATGTAGATCACCTTTACAACCTGCTTTGTTAAATTAAATCCACAAGACATGGGGCTGTACTAAACTGAGACACGCTCAGTTCTTTTTAGGGCCTTTCAGAAAATGACTTTCTATGCTGCGTCTTTAAACAAAGCAAGCCCATTGTGTCCAGCACGGAGACGGACAGCCAAGAACGCAATCGCTTTAGAAAATAGGCTACACCATTAGAAGAACAAACGAGTGATAATGAGAGCTAAAAATAGACGCAACATTTCATGCAAGCATGCAAACACAGATGCCAAGAAATGGGGGCAGAGCTTGAGGTAGCATACTTTAGTGTATACATTTTATGGTGTGTGTGTGTGTGTGTTCTATTCCAAGAAGGAGGTATCAAAGAGAGAACCGAAAGATCAGATGAAATGCTGTTTATTTGCCGTAAAGGAGCAAACATGGTGTTTGGAGCTTAGTGGGCTCCTTCAACAAGAAAAAGATGAGGTGGCTGGCTGCTCTTCCCCTTCTGTATCTGTGATTTTTTATGCTAAGACTACAGATCTCACCCTTTAAAATTATGTTGAAGCATTTTTTTTCGTTGATTACTACGCGCGTGTGATTGCATTAAGCAATCATTATGCAATGTCACAGTAATTGCATTTCTTTTAACTCACAGAGAATCTTTCTGTGATTGGCAATTGCTAGATTCCTGCTTTTCGAGATCCTTGATGTGTCATTGGTTAGAAGATGCTCCACTGGTTTCTTTTGTTTCTTTTTTGTAGTTTCTCCACACATCAGGCTGCAGCAAACCCTCAACGCCAAATTGCAGAGCGCCCGCTCTATTTTCAAGTTTTTTGATTGCACCACCCGTCATGCCGGAAGTATGCGGCGTCTAAATGTCGCGGTTGATTGTAGTTTTCTGTCCCACATGCGAATTGAGCTTCAGTTACAGTTTATTTACAGTGAATGTTAATGACAGCAACAATAATAACAAAATCAGGATTCAGGAGACTGTGATGGTTAAGGTATGAATCTGTGGTTGGTTAAGCACTGACGGAGTGGGGGGTGAATACGGATAGGTGTTAGTGGCACGGTGGTAATGGAGGGAAAGCGGGCAGGCTGTGGAGTCTGAGCTATGATTGGTGGGGAGCAGTCTCAGAGATCTGTGAATCCAGTTCTATGGCGTGCCTGCAGATTGATGGTAATTTCCACTTGACCTGACAGAAAGAAAGCATTAGGGGAGTCTTGGGAAAGACTTGAGGTTTTTTCTTTAACAATAAATGATGCTTGTGTCCAGTTCCTTAGACTGAAGAGCATGTCAAACCATGGCCTCTCCATCAGCGTCCCTCCAGTGTGTATGACCCATTGCGTTCTAAAATATTTGTATTTTGGGGGATTTCATGTGATACTCCGAGAAAGGAGACACATCATTTTGAAATGAAAGAAAGCAGATTATGGTAAAACCACTGGAAGAGCTGCAGAAATCCACATTTAAAGGTAGACAATTTGTAGAATCAGTAGACAGGAGAAGTGTTATTAGTACACGCCGGAAATCTGCTGTTTATTGGTAGGTGGCTAGATTAAAGCTATTGTAGACGGGGGAAAAAAAGCGACCTAAAAGGACTGTAGGGCACTCGGCAGAGATGTGGAAGAAGGTGCCTGGAGAAGACAAGACCTAAAAACAAGAGCACAGGGACGATGCAGAGGCTTTGAAACTGAGACAGTGTAATAATTTATGTCAAAGTGCATTCAAGGGCTATAATAGCCCAGTCAAAATAAACACAAAACTCCTTTTCAGAATTCGTAGTAAGATGTTACAATTGATGTATTGTGAAGTACAAACATAGTAGAGACCTGCTGCTCTGAGAATGGGGTCTGAATAGAAATGCTCGACACACTTCTAATTTGTACAAAGAATTCAAAAGCAAGACTCCCTGTACTTCTGCTTTACAATGAAAATCAAATCAATAATTCTGGTTAGAGCAAAATGGATGGCATATAAATACCAGCAAAATTCGAGGCTCTTGCATTCTCTTTAGTTAAGGGAATACCGTTATAATTCATCTTATGTTGCTTGAAACACATTAATAATTACAAACTGCAAGGTACTTGTTGTCTTGATGGGGCTCTCTGATATGGTAATTTGGAGTCACACACAGCCCAGTGATAAATATCGTACAGGGAACCACACAAACTAATCTCTCAGTGGTTATTAACTTAGAAATAAATGTCCCCCGGGGTGCGTATAAACAGAGCAGAGCCGGAGTAGGTGGAGGCTGAGACGAGACGAGCAGGAGCAGAGCAGGAATACATACGTGTTATATAGGCCGCCACATCAGCGCTGGGAGATGTGATGGCGGTGAGTGAGGACAGCAAAACGATGTGAACGGTTAACAAAACAGCGTCTGTCACTGCAAAACCAGGCATGTCACGTCATTATTTTTTGACAACAAAATCTTGAGTGGGATAAGTAAGAACAGGGACTTGAGCGTGACGCCTGAGGGATCTCAAAATTCACCTGACAGATGAGCCAAATTCAGCACGCATACTTGGTGTGTTGCTACGGTAACAGTGCATGTTACCATGAGGGGGAAAATATCCTTCTATTGTTCTCAACATACTAAAAAACATGACTATTTGCTTAACAGAGGTACTTTTTCATTAAATTTGCACATGCAAACAAAAAAAGCAATAAGGAGATTTTAGATTTCATAGCAGAAGCAAACAAATACAATGTACACAAATCACATAATATTTAAACATCATAAAAAAAGGTTTCGGAAAAGTTGGTTTTCACTAGTTGATTGAAGAGCTGATGGTAGCTGATTCTGTGAAGAGGATTTGCATATTTGGGCTTAATTAACATTCTGCATGGCGATTGGTTGAAGTGACTCCATTGCTTAGTTGAATAGGCATATTCTGTACATCATTATGATGTTTAAAGACATTCTCCAAGATTTTAGACAAATCACTAGATAAATGTACATACATTAGAGGAAATATACCATAAACATTTAATTCAAACATGGTCAAGATTCCTTCTTTTGTGAAAAGAGAAGATCGGTTCTTTGAATATCTTTGTTTTTTTTAAATGTTGCTTGAAGTAATCAAAAGCTGGGTGGATTTAAAGTCTAAACCAGGAATTATTTTGAACAGACATAATAAATTAAGATGCCTCTATAGGTGCTCTGAGGTGAATACTTTTAGACGTAAGGCCCATGATTTATTCCGTTTAGGTGATCGTGGAGGGTGTAACCTTCTTCCTCCTTTGCTTCACCTGTGGCAGTGTTTCCAGGGGACCGTTTCAGAGAAGACTTCCTTAATAAAGATGTTTTGACTTCAGCCCTCCAGCTGTCCTGGCTCAGCACCCAGGCAGAGAGAGACAGATATTCTAAAGGAGACAGACGCCTTCTGGACACCGAGTCGGGTAAATAACATAATAGATATTTGAGGGGAAACTTGGAATTTACTCACTACAGCCCTACATGGGTGGAAACTACGAAAAAGACAGAGAATTTCATAAAAGCGCCTTTAGGGTCTGTCTGGCACCTCCGGGAAAGGGAGGGTTAAGAGACTTGCCTCTCTTTAGTATCTCCTTTTTTTTGCCCTTCTTGTGAAATAGTTCAATCACAATAGATGTGGGTCTTTCAGATTGACGCTCTATGTGAAATTCAATAGGTTTTGGATCCATTTTCAGATTTTCACAAAGTACTGTCGTCACCTTGGACTCAGTTGCTCTTCCCACTTGAGATTTTTGTGTTAAAAACTCCATCGATCAATATTTATTTCCTTCTTGAGTGGTTGGCCTTATTATCCAATTTTACTGTCAAGTTGTTCATGAAGGTTTGATTATCATCAAGGTTGTCAGAAATAGTTGACGTCGGTTTACTACAGCAGCTTTCAGACGTTCCAAGTCTGCTTGAGGAAACTGAAAACTGGAGGCTACAAGTTTGTTTGCCACATGACCTGTACCTCTTGTCTTGTTTTTCAAGTAATTCTGTGTAAAATACGCATTCTCTTTCAAAATATCTCATTGTCCATTCACAAATCGCATAGTCTTACTCGTCTTACCTTTCCTTGGCATTTTATTCATATTTGCTCCCTAAGGAAGGATTTGGGACTTGAGCAACATCCACGGGGCCTATCTGAAAAAATAAAAAAATAAAAAAAGGTACAAATCACTATTCTTCATTTTACAACCAAAAAACTATAAAAGTATAATGATAAAATCTTAAAGACCTCTCACAACCTTGTAAGGATAAATGGGTTTTGGCAAAGCAAAACACATTGTGTCAACCCTACAAACTGAATTTTTTTTTAAATCCTTACAATATACATACAGAAACCATGCCAGCAATATTAAAAAAGTCATCACAATTTATGTGTATTTTTTAGCTAAAGTATTTATCTGGCAATGGTCTGTTTCCATGGTTTGTTAGGGAATTATTTCCCTTGTAAGTTTTGCCAGTACAGCTAAGTTTAGTCTAGCTAAGTTAAAGAACAATTATTATTGCGATGCATTTTAAATAAACCTCTCATTATGAATTGAATGTGACTGTTGCCGTGTAGTGGCTTGTGATAATATTTGCTTGCTGTCACCTACAATTCTATTTTTCTGTTTTTTGAAAGTAATTTTTATTATAGCTTTATGTATTTAAAAAGTGAATATGATTATTTCTGATCCAAAAGACAAGTATTGTAAAAACTTTCTAAAGCGACTTATTTGGGGTCACATTATACCAGCAAATAATCTAGGGGTTGCTTCGCCTGTCTTTGTTTTGAGTTTTGAGATATAAAAAATTAAGAATAAAGTTTTGCTGTAGTTTGCTGCTTTACCTACTGAAATGTACATGCATAATAACAATGTTTGAAATATTTAATACTTTGCAAATGTGGCAAAATCTTAACAAAACTGTATTTTTTCCTCTAAATGAGTTAATTCTTAGCTTGTACCCTCATTGTGACTGAATGTTCATATTCTTCTCTTGCTTCTGCTCTACCAGATTATAATATCCTCACATGAATTAATGTGATCATGTGACATAATCTGATGTAATGCCATATGAAGATCTTATTTTAGGTCACATATTTCTGTTCTTGTTTGCCAGGTTGATGATTGTATACCAAATACGAAACAGCAGGAAAGACACATTCTGCATAGCCTCCCTTAACATGCTTTTGTTGTAATAGAGTCCTGCTTAGAGGAGCTATTGTCCCATATTTCTGGAAATATGCATCTTGCAATAGTGGGATAGATATGACCAATTACTTGTGTTGTTTTTGTAGCAAGAATTGGTCTTTAAAAGCTCAGGAATCTGTCTTGTTATAAAGAAAACCCAAAAAAGTTATATATATATATATATATCTTATATCTTATAGCCTCCAAACTTAAATTGTGCACTTCAGGGAATTGCAGAGCTGGGGTGTTAAGTCAGATGTCTTTTTTTACGAGTCTGAAGATAAACAGTAAGATCTTCATTGCTTACAACACGCTCCAGTTTACATTTCTGGACATTTTAATGCTGAAGTGTATGCGTATTTTAGGATTGTGTGGGTCTGGAATAACTGGTATTTGGGGACATTTGCGCTAACATCATTATTTAGGTACAGATACGTTGAAGCAACCTGTTTTAACTCTAGATTATTAAAACATTTTCAAGTCAAGTCAAGTAGTTTTATTGACAATACTGCATATGTACAGGACATACATAGTATTCAAATTAGGTTACTTTAACCACAACGTTAGCAGACATATAAACAATATAACACAACTTATAAAAAGGTAATTAAAACAGTGTTTGAATAGATATTTTCTCCTCGTTAACATGTAGTTTTTAGGGACTTCCTTTGTGTGTCTAATAGTTCTGATATCTGTATTATTATTATTATTATTATTATTATTTGTTATTATTATTATTGGTTTTCTATTTTTCTATTTCTATTTTTTCCTGTACTCTCTCTCTTTTGCTCACTTCCCACTTAAACCATGCATACCTGTAATCACTCTGCCAATTAAGTCTTTTCCCTTGTTCCACAACTCCTCATCCCAACATACATACCTGGTTCTTCCTCCTACTCACAGCTTGATTCTCCCATTATGTTTGTCCTCTTGCTCCGTGTCTTCATTGTAATCCTCCTTGTTGTTCTCAAGTTATCCTCCGAGTTGCTTTTGTTCCTTGTCGCCTCATCTGCCTGCCGGTTTCTGTCTGCTGCACCTCTCCACGCCTTGCCATTACTTACTCTCTGTGCTCTGTTGTTGTTCCAGTTTTTGTGTCCATTATCCAAACTGACAATAAATCATCGATTCATTCAATAACAAATCCACCCCTTCATTTGGGTCCACAACTTACACCTTCCATGAAAGAGACAAGACAATGGTGCAGTAAATAATTTTAATGACAGTGCCAGTATGATAGAACTCATATTAACAGTCATCCCAGCCAAGGAAACTATTCACCACAACATCAGCATCAAGTTAGACTCTACCTGTGGCACCCACTAAGGTTGTAAGAAACTTGGGCGTCATGATCGATGGTCAGCTGACCATTGTGGATCAGGATGATCCAGAATGCTGCAGCTCGCTTGGTTTTTACCCAGCCAAAGCGAGCGCATGTCACAAACTCTGTTCACTGAACTCCATTGGCTTCCCTTAGCTGCACGCCTCAAATCAGCACCCATCTACCTCAACACCCTCTTAAAGCCTTACGTCACTGCCCGCTCGCTCCGTTCATCCAAGGAGCGCCAACTATCGCGACCAACACCCCATACAGGTCCATCTAAACCCTTCTCATTTGCGGTTCCTCGCTGGCGAAACAAGCTTACGTGCACTATCAGAGCATCAGATTCTCTTTCCCAGTCAAGAAATCCTTGAAGACCCAGCTCTTCTGAGAGTATCTCTGGCCTTGAAACATCTAAATGCTCGTATTACCCCCCCCCCTCCTGATATTATTAATTAGCACTCAATGTATGGTACTTGGGCCTTCTGTGTTCACCTAAATGGTGTAAATGAGTGTCATTATTAATGAGTAAATTACATTGTAGTTCAATGTTAAACCCTCCTTTTGTAAGTCGCTTTGGATAAAAGGGTCTGCTAAATGCATAAATATAAATGTAAATGTAATGCAAATAATAAGATTTATAGCTTAAGGCTGGTAAAGTAAAATGTACTTGTGCGAACAGTTTTTAAGGTCACAGTTTAGATAAAAGTGGATATGAAAGCAGTGTGTAAAACTGGGAGAGGTTTGAGCATCAAGGTGAATTGAGCTGTCCCTCAGTCCGCTGGACCTAGCCCCAAGACTCCACAGTATCCTCCCTGATGTCAGCAGGGTGATGAAGCTGTGAAGAGGGCTGGTAGGATCACCTGCCAGGCGGGAGGGAGGAGTTTTTGTTCATCAGTACCACTTATGAACAGAGGACAGTGCTGTATGTGACTTCTCTTGAAGTCCACAACAATCTCCTTGGTCTGCTCTGCATTCAGAGAGAGATTGCTGTGCTTGCACGAGGAGGCAAGCAGCTCACCTGTTGTTCCTTATGAGTCCCACCACTGTCGTGCCATCTGCAAACTTGATGAAGAGGTTGGAAGTGTGTTTTGGTGTGCAGTTGTGGGTCAGCAGGGTGATGGGGCTGTAAGTTTGGTACGGAAGTCTAAAAGCCAGTTGCACATTGATGTGCTCAGCCCCAGACTGTCTAGTTTGTGAATGATCTGTAGGGGGATGATAGTCTTTCATCCTTAACTGAAGTCAATTGACAGAACTGTGACATAGGCATCCTTCTTGTCCAGGTGTGTAAGAGCTGCGTAGAGAACAGTGGAGACGATATTATCGGTTTAGCGATTTGACCGATATGCAAACTGGTAGGAGTCTGTAGAGGAGGGGGGGAATACCTGATGTGGTGCATGAATAGTGTTTTGAAGCACTTCATGAGGATGGAGGTGAGTGAAACTGGTTGAAGAGGGATGGTGACCCCTTTCTGTAGGATGGAGATAATGGTGGTGGCTTTTAGACATGTTGGAACCACAACCTGACTCAAGGAGGTGTTGTAGATGTCCGTAAAGACCTCTTCGAGTTCCCAGGCACAGTCCTTCAGCACACGACTAGGAATGTTGTCTGGCCCAGGAGCTTTCCGAGTATGGATCTTGGTTAAAGATCCCCACATACTGTCCTGGGACTTTTCAGCACCTGGTCAACAGGAAGGGGAATGTATTTCTTATTGAGAGGCTGAAACCGTGCAACAAATCCGTTCATGTCGTTTAGCAAAGAGATGTTGCTGTCACAGGTCTGTGGAGGGGGCTTGTAGCCTGTGATGGACTGATTTCCCTGCCACAGGTTTTGTGTGTCTCTGTTTTCACTGAATCATTAAGATATCCTGTTGGAGTGCTGCCTCATACCTTTTCTGATGCCTTGGGAGAGATTCGCCCTGGATGTCTTCAGGCCTCCATGGTCCCCTGCTGTGCAAGCACAATTTCTAGCCTTTAGGCCTCTCCTTTCAACCATAGCTTCTGGTTAGCCCAAACAGTTATGGTCCTGAGGTCTGTTACATAATCAATGCACTTGTTGATGTAGGCAGAGACAGTTTCCGTGTAATTTTGTCTGTGGTGTTGTTGCTGGTAGCAGCCTCTCTGAACATATTCCAGTCAGTTGTGCTGAAGCAGTCCTGAAGTGCCTCTGATGAACAATCCAGAAACACTCGTACCCACTTATTAACTGGTTTGGTGACTTTAACCAGTGGTCTTTTCTTTTCCGGTGTGTATGACTGTTCCTTGAAAACAGTCAACCATCATTAGTCATTCTAAAATTTGAATGCATTGCAATTTTTTGACTAATGACTGTCATGTTACAAAAAAATTATACTGCTTTAATTCCAGACATTTAAGTGTCAGAAGATATTCATGCTTTGGCAAGGTTCTGCAATAATTTACAACGATCTGGAAGAGAAGGGAGTGAGGAAATAAGATGACTTTTACTTAATTTTTATACCATATCTTTACTGCTGTTTTTTCTATGATCCCTTTGTTTCTGTCTTCTGTTTTATTAGTGTTAAGCCTTTCTTGCTTTAAATTCTTGTATCCTACCTTGCATGTATTTTCTTGCATTGATCCTTCTGTCCTTCAGTATTTTCGTCCTTATGACCTGCCTGCCTTTCCTTGCATTTACCATTCATTTTTTACCTAATAAAAAAGGAACAAAATAAAAGCTACCTGGTTATGAGACACCTGACAAAAGTGTCAGAGATGATACGCGATAGTTCTTCTGACACAAAACCTGTTATTGAGTAGACCACAACCTCCTCTAGATAAGTGTTTTTGAGTCCTATATGAAGCCATCTCCCCTTCAGCTTGACCCGAGCTAGGCCATCAACAGCACTATGATCATAAATATAGCAGTGTGTCCACAATAGAGTAGAAAAAGAAAAGTCGCTTTTGGCCCAGGCAAAGTCCAGACCTCTTCAGGGCTGTGCTGAAACAAATGTCTGCAAACCTAAAAGTCAGTGTTGTTAAGACCAGTGGTCTAACATTTTTTTGTAAGGAAGGGAGAGGGACCCATCCCCCCAGACTCCAAGTTTTTACTTCTGGTAAACTTATTACTAAAGATTATTTAATCAATTCTTTTGTACTCACTGCCTTTTCTATTTCAGCCTCATAATTATATATATATATTTTAAAAAAGGACAGTAATTTTTGTACACATTTTATTCCATTTTTGAACATTTGAAACAGTTTGTTTTTAATATGCTACATTTATATTTTCCACAACTGCATGTTTTGTATTTAAGATGAATCTAAAGAATTCACAGTATGTTCGTATAGTCTCAGAAACAAGAGCTCCACCAGTAGTCCCCATAGGTATCAATTACCAGTACGTATTTTTCTCCACAGTGAGTGAAACCCATTATCAGGGGAATCCCTGCTGCAGTTTCACTAAGTAACAATTTGCTGTCATGCACTCCATGCTCCTATCTAGGTTAAGTGATATTTGGTGTGTAGTTAGAAGGCAAAATGCCTGCCAGATGCTGTTTTTCTTGTCTAACTAGCCTCCTCACATTATCTGATTGGCTGGCTTCAAATTAATCATTCATTACTCTTGTGTCACTGTTGGTGCAGCATACTTACAAACTAGGTCATCGGGCACAAACGAATCTGCTCTGAGACCTGACAGGGACCGACATCCTGCTAGAGTCCGTCTACATACTGTATCTGTAGGTGTACCATCGAGCGATACATTCACATCTTTCAATAGAACTCACTTGTTTGACATTGCTATTAAAAAAACCTAACTACTTTCTTTTTGTGGATATATAAAAAAATCCTCAGCTAGGCAAACTTAACCAGTGTTGTCATTTCACACACTTACAGTATACTGTATTTAATTGAGCTCTACAGGTTTCTTTAGTTTTTTTTGCCTTTTTGTCATTCTTCAGTTCATCAACCTAATTTTGATAAAAGAGACAGATAACTGGGGAAAAGTAATTATCGCCTAGACTTTATAACTAGGTCTGTGAAAACAGTCAACGAATCTTTTACACCCTTGTGGATGAAAACGATCCACTGTCTTCTGGTGAGATTTAGCCACAACGGAGGGCTTTGGGTATCTTAATTCAATTTGAGTCCAGAGTCCTTCATTGGCAGACTGACTGGTGTTTCATAGTTAACTGGCCTATTGTGTACCCTAAGTGACATTAAGCATAAATTGACAAATTAGAAGCTTGAAAGTTTCCCTCAAACCTTTCTGCTAAAAGCCGAATTTATTGCTCCATCAAACATGGAAGGTTCACGTTCTGAAACAACCAAGCAACCACAAACCTTAGCAGATCCCTTTAAAATGTCTGACTTGTACCTCATATGTTGCTTTTCTGAAATGTTGGGTTAGTTTTGTTGAATGGGAAACACACAAAATCAGGTTTCAACTCTATGCTCATCAGTCTTGCGGACCAAGAAGATTTTTTTGTGATAGGACATTGATGTGTTTGTTACATATTTAATTGGCTGTACATTGTTTTACTCATTACAATGATTGTTCACTCTTCTACTTGGTTCCGTCTACAGCTTTGGAAGCAATTGTTTTTTAGTAAGAAGAAACTCATGTGTTAGATGTTTAGAAGAAAAATCCTGTTGATTAAGGATTGATTGCTTTTACGGTAAAAAAAGTAATGGTTTGTTCTAATGCTTCATTAGAATCTGTTTGACTCCATAAAGAACACTTATGCGGCATAATTTGATTGGCCTTTCATACCTTTGATTCTTAATTTGTCAGGTTTCAGGACCTACAATTATAACTTATTGAAAAACCAAATGAAACCAAAATTGCAGCTAGTTTTTATGTTATATATATTTTATATGTTAGCATGCAGTCACATGGTTTGGAGGTTTTAAAAATGATTAGAATTTATTCCAGGACTCAGACATCTAATGGTTATTCGTAGGTCAGTGGTCTCATACAAGGCAAGGCAAGGCAAGGCAAGGCAAGTTTATTTGTATAGCATATTTTCGTGTACAAGACAATTCAAAGTGCTTTACATAGGAAAAAAGATCAGAAAATGAAACAATAAAATCAGCTTTAAATTTAAAAGAAATAAAATAAAAATAAAGTAATAATAATAGTAATAATATTCTCAGTTGCTATATGCACAGTTAAATAAGGCTGTTTTCAGCCTGGATTTAAACAACGGCAGAGTTGAAACCTGTCTCACCTCTTCAGGAAGACTGTTCCAGATTTTAGGAGCATAAAACTGGAATGAAGCCTCCCCTTGTTTGGTCCTGACTCTAGGCATCAGCAGGAGGCCACTACCTGAGGTTCTCAGAGTCCTGGCTGGTTCATATGGCTCTAACATGTCAGATATATACTTTGGGGCTAAACCATGAAGATATTTGTACACAAGCAAGGCTGTTTTAAAGTCTATTCTTTGAGTGACAGGAAGCCAGTGCAGAGACTTGAGCACTGGACTAATGTGGTCATATTTCCCAGTTTTGGTCAGAACTCGAGCAGCAGCATTCTGGATGTTCTGAAGCTGTCTTAAGGCCCATTTAGAAAGCCCAGTGAGCAGGCCGTTACAGTAGTCTAACATGCTAGAGATAAAAGCATGAATAAGTCTTTCTAGGTCTGGTTTAGAGACTATTCCTCTGATTCTGGCAATGTTTTTAAGATGGTAAAAGGCTGCTGATGTTACTGATTTAATGTGGCTGTTGAAGTTCAGGTCAGAATCGACTATTACCCCCAAGATTTTGGACCTGATGTTTAGGTTCCAGAGGGAGCGTCAGAAGGTAACTGATGACACTTTCTCTTTGTTTCTGTGGGCCACAGACAATGATTTCAGTTTTGTCTGAGTTTAACTGGAGGAAGTTGTTCTGCATCCACAGACTGATTTGTTCAATACAGGGACACAATAAATCAACAGGCCCATGTTCTCCTGCTGTCAGCGACATGTAGATCTGAGTGTCATCAGCATAGTTGTGGTAGGACACATCATGGCTGCGTATTAACTGGCCCAATGGAAGCATGTACAGATTGAATAAAAGGGGTCCCAGGATCGACCCATTCGGTCGGAGACGCAGTTCCCAATTTGAACAAAGTAACACCTGTCCTCAAGGTAGGACTTGAACCAGTTTAGAGCCATACCAGTGATTCCCACCCAGTCTTTTAACCTCTGTAATAAAATCACATGGTCAACTTTATCAAAGGCGGCGGTCAGGTCCAGGAGAACTAGGACAGAGACTTTGCCGGCATCTGAGTTTAGGCGGATGTCGTTTGCCACCTTGATCAGAGCTGTCTCAGTGTTGTGGTGGGGCCTAAAGCCTGACTGGAAAGCATCAAACACATTGTTAGACAGGAGAAAGTCACTCAGCTGTTGGTACACAAATTTTTCCAGCACTTTTTCTAGGAATGGCAGGTTTGATATGGGCCGGTAGCTGTTCAGTACTGTGGCATCCAGACTGCTCCTCTTCAGGAGAGG
>JAVLVB010000380.1:371753-385044 GCA_032876305.1 Orestias chungarensis
TGACTAACTGAGCGAGTTGTGGAAGCAAACTGCTCAGCACAGACTTTAGGAATCTAGTGGGTAACTCATCCAGGCAGCAAGTAGATGGACTCAGGCTGCAGATGATCTCTTCAACTGTTTTATCTGAGACAGGTGTGAAGTGTGTCAGCTCCAAATGTCTAACTGGGGGTAGAGGAGCTATGTCTGTCGTGGAAACAATAGCATTTTTAATGCCTTGAACTTTGTCATTAAAGAATACTGCAAACTCCTGACATTTAGATGTAGAAATCAGTTCCAAGGGGATCGAGACTGGAAGGTTTGTTAATCTGCTCACTGTAGCAAATAGGACACGAGAGTTGTTTTTGCAGTTTTTGATGATTTCTGAAAAATAGCTCTCTCTGGTTCTACGCAAAGTCTGGTTGAACACACAAAACTTTTCTTTGTAGATTTCAAAATTAACCTGGAGCTTTGACTTACGCCATTTCAGTTCGGCTCTCCGGCACTCCCTTTTTTGTGCCCTGAC
The DNA here is from genome assembly GCA_032876305.1 of Orestias chungarensis. Taxonomy (NCBI): domain Eukaryota; kingdom Metazoa; phylum Chordata; class Actinopteri; order Cyprinodontiformes; family Cyprinodontidae; genus Orestias; species Orestias chungarensis. The sequence continues at coordinate 372,256 of JAVLVB010000380.1, forward strand.
CGAGACCTCTTTTCTCCATGGTGCCTTTTGTGTACTTTTAGCCATTTTAACCTTGACAGGAGCAATGGCATCCATAACCTTCAAGACACTTGATGTGTAAGAGTTTAACATATAATCAACATTAGAACACGGAGCATTTTCAAACCTAATCATTTTCAAAAACTGAATCCCTATGTTGTCATCAATAAGTCTTCCTTGAGTAACTGTAGAGCCAGCTGTTGAAACAAAGAATGGAAGATTGTTTTGTATCCATTTTTAATTGATACATACTCAAATGATGAAAAAAACCAAATACTAATTTATGAATGGGTATATTGTCCCTGAATATGCCACAAACCCCCCCACCCCTGTGGTTTTGAGGTGTTTCAGATAAAAAATTGTAGTGAGGTGGACTAGCTTCAATCAGGACTGTGTCAGCTGTTTTTATCGAGCCATGTCTCGGTTAAAAACATAAAATCAAGGTTATAAGATGATATCAAATCATTAATCAGAAAGGTTTTCCCTGCCAAAGATCTGACATTTATTACAGCGAGTTTCAGCGTGTTACTGTTATTTGCTGACTGTGGCTGACGAGTAGTGCACACAAGATTTGAGATGCGTACAGACTGTTTTGGACTGTTTTGATGGATGGCTAATTGTTTTCTGTTACGTATTACTACAGGGATGAAGGAAGGTACTTCCACATCGGAATGATTCATGGGTACATGCAGTACTGCTGCTTGGACCCGATGCATATCATATCAATCTCTCTAGGCTGCGTCTCTGTACACTGGAGATGGAGTTTACATAATGAGTTTGTGTTGGGGGAGGAGTTGCCGGACGACGGGATAGGAGAGGACTGGGGCATGGGGTCATCCTGGTGGCAACACTAACCAGCTCCTTCATGTGTTCTGTAAAATCCAGAAGAGGAAGAGATGGGGTGGATGATCTTGATGATGGCGGGTCATCATTCCTGCCTTTTAGTGGAGGCGGTATCTCAGAGAGCTCCAGGAGGACGTCATCTGGAGGCGCAGGTGGGGGCTGGGGTGCTGCCGTCTCAGTGGAATCTCTGGGCTGCGTCACATCCTTATCCTCATCTTCATGTTTTTGCTTCGTTCTAACCTTGGTCGCTGGAGCAGAATGGGAACTCAAAACATAGAATAGATTAGCTGCAAACAGCCTGACTCCAGATCTATTGAGGCAGAGACCATCTGTCTTAAAATAATGTCTGCGGTCCCAGAAAAAACTGAAATTGTCAATATAACTAAAGGTGTAAGTGGTACACACACCTGACAGCCATTTGTTCAGGCTGAACAGCCTGCTGAACCTCTCATCTCCTCTCATTGGTGGTAGAGGGCCACTGATGAACACGTAAGCATCCAAATTATTAACTGTATCTAATAGCTTCTTGAAGTCCTGTTTCAGCACCTCAGACTGCCGTTTCACAGTGTCGTTAGATCCCAGGTGTAGAACAAGGGTCTTAACAGTTGGATGTTCAGCCAGAATTTCCACAATATTGTCTCTCACATCAGATACCATGTCCTTTGAAAAGTACAGTATTTTTGTATGTTTCCCACACACGTATCTTAAATCCTTCACCGCAGCATCACCAACAATCAGAGTCTCAGGACCAGGCATTAGCTTCCCTCTTTGTCTTTTATTTTCTGATTTGCTTTTTCGGTTTACCTTGCTGTGTGAAGAGACTTCATCCTGGTGATCAAGTGGAGAACTAGATTTCTGTTGTGGTGCAAATCTGTTCTGTAGTGGGAGAGTTGTTTGAGGAGGAGGAAGCTTCATTTTTGGTTTTCCACTGACAGCTGTCCAAGTCTGTGTCCTGCGAACGACTGGAGTCGAGGATGATTTTGGTCTCGTCGGTAGTGCAGGCCAGCTGGTCGCATCGCAGATTTCTCTCTTCTTCCTCTGAGATGACTTACTCTTCGGTTTAGCGCCGAGCACATTCCAGACATTACTTGTCTTGTTGTTCAAAACAACATCCTCCTGTTTCTGGTTGTCTTTGCCCGTGCTGATTAGCTGACGGGTAGCAGGCATCATGTCCAGTAAGAGGTAAAGTTGTATCGTAACCACCATTTATTTCCACATTTACTTCTAGTCGTTGGATTTTGGTTTCCAGCATGTTGAGTTTCTGAAGGAGATTAGCGTAGTCATCCTCAGAAAAAGAAAAAGGAGGCATCTTGCTGATGGATTATTCGGTTTTCGGAAGATACGCAGGGAGAAGCTCCAAAAAGAATTAATAAATAAAAAATAAAAAAGAATGAAAAAACACAAAACGCAGAGCTGAAGCAGGACAGATAAGGGGAAGGTCAGAGAGCAAAGCAAGAAAAAAAACAACAACAAAAAACCACTGTTACACTGTTAGTTGTACCTGTGTTTTATGCACTGGTTAAAATTGTCCATTGCACATTCCAGAAAGTTATCACCACCCATTAAAAAGTTGTCCACATGACTTCTTGCCCTTTTCTGCCTGCAACTTTCTAAAAACAAGTTAAGTCGAATTTTTGGACAACTTTATTTGTTGATATTTAATAATGTTTTACAGATACAATTAATAATATTGAAGAAATCTGTCAGGAGCTGTGTATTTTGTTTTGTTTTGTTTTTCTATATTTGTTTTGATTTATGATTATTAATATTAGTTATTGCTTTTATTTAGGTTATTTTCTAGTTTGGTTGCGTCTTTGTTTTTGTTCTGTAGTTTTTTCCCTCGCTCTCTGTTCTCTCTTTCTCCCCGTGTGTGTGTGTTTGTGTGTTCCCTCATCTGTTTTCTAATCATCAGTCACATCTGTTCTCAATCTTCTAATCATCATCTCCACCACTCCACCTCCTGCTCCTCATTATTTAAGTCTGGTTTATTCATTCACTCACAGCTGGATCGTCTGTTCACCTCCCGTCTCTCTGCTCCATCTCCTGCCGTTTCCTCACCGTCTCCCCGTAAGCGTTTCCCGCTCTTGCTCGCTGTTTCTCTGTGCTAGTCCTCTCTACCCTATCATCTTTCTCCTCTGGTCCTGTCTTAGTTCTTCCTTTATGGTTTTGTTTCTTTGTAGTCTATGGTTTCCCTCGCATCTTTATTTGCTGTTTATAGTTTTATTCCTCAGTAGTTTGCTCCCTCGTTGCCCCTGGTTCCTCTCGCGTCCCTCATTATTATTATTATTATAAGTTTGTTTATTTTCCCATCCTGTGTTTATTTGTTTGTTTTTGTTTTCACTTCTCATAGTTCCCGCGTTCCGCCTTTGTTATCAGTTTGTTTACCTTCTTGTTTTGGTTCTGCGTCATCCCTGGTCCCTTGCGCATTGTGTTTCTCGTTATAGTTATTAGTTTGTTTGTTAATTTTTCCCATCCTGTGTTAATTCTGCTGGTTAGTTTATTTCTATTGATTGTTTTTCCTCGTTTCGTAGTTTCTGCGTTTCTCTTCAGTTATTCCATTTTGTTAGCTTCTTCTTCATGTCCCGCGTATCCCTGGTGCGTTCCGCATTGCCTTTCGTTTCTGTTTATGTTCGGTTGATTATTTCTTCTGCTAAATAAATCCTTATTCTTAACGCAAATTCACCTCTGCTCGAGTCACTGATCACATACCCTGACAAAATCCCTAAATAATTAGTAATTTTTGCCTGTTTGTTATTAAAATGTTGCACTAGTAATATTAGATTAAATCTAGAAGGAATAAACATAAATTGATATTAGCTATAAATTAGGAACGTCCAATGATTAATCAGGGATATATCCTTTCTGTGACTGCAGGAATGCTGATACAACCACAGTCTCTGTGATTTCATCATTATTTTCACAGCAACCATGATGCTTTCATGGGTTGCTGTGAAGAAAATTCATCTTTTTTCAGTATGTATTTCATACACCTCCCCCATCCACAAGCGAGGCACGGGGACTGGCATGCAAATTAAATTACACAAGATGTAGAGCTTCATTGGGTACGGGGAGTTTCTGATCCTGGGTGGCTGTGAAATGGTGGCAGAGAGAGAATTGGAATATAGCAGCAAAGACCGCAGGCAATGCAACAGTTTTTTGTTTTTGCTAATAAAGGAGTGGTGACCAAAACGAGTCTTCTAGGATTATTTGATGTAGTTCAGAGCTCTCCTGTCCGTTTCTTTCTTCCAAGCGGATGGCTGTATCAAGGCCCTCATTTCAAAATCACAGCAAATGAGCTATTTTTCTCTGTTCTGTTGCCATGGGTAACTCATCCTGTTCTTCTCATGTCTAATCTTGGCTTGTCTTTTCAATCTTTTCCATTTCGAAAGCCTGCCTTCTTTGTCTGATACAGTTTCATGCTCCTAACACATTTATAGCCTTGCTGCTAGGAAAACACATCGGTTACCTATTAGGCTATGGATCCATCTTATATGAAAGTAAATATTTTAAATTTTCTTAAATTTAGATTTAAAAATCATTTGAAATATACATGTTGGGGTTGTTTTGGAATATAAGTCAGCTTGTTTTAACTGAATTTGCATATAATTAGATTTTTTGTAATGGGGTTTAAATTGAACAACATATATTTTTTAGATGACAGTTAAACTAAACTAAACTTAATTGCTGCTGGGTTTTCCATTATTTCTGTTAAATCATATTTGTTACGAAGGAATTCACTATTGAGCAGCAGGTAGACGGATAAGATGAAGTACATTGTTTCAGCAGTAGAGAAGAGCAGAGCAGACAGATGGGCTACAATCATAACACTTAGAACACACCATCCTCACAAAGTAACTGACAAGAAGCACTGATGACTAGGCTGAAGGAGTTACTACTTTAAAAAACTTGCAATATAATAATACTCATTAGGTGCCATATATGCTTGTTTTTGTTCCTTCCTCTCTTACTAATATGTCCCCTTAACCCCTGTGACCTTTTGCATTTCTGACCATGTCATTTCTGTATACTATGAGTATCAGCTGCATCCAGCAACCTTATGGATTCCTCCACTTCCTGGTGGTGCATCATAAAGGGTCCTTTCCCACGTCCATTTTTTTTTCTTATCTTTTTTTTTCACATTTAAATTATTTTTTTTTATCTAAGCAAAAGTAAAAAAGGATGGTTCATAATCTAAACAAACATTAAGAAACATCTGAAACCCATATCACTAAAAAGGTCAACGTATGTATAAATGTGCAGGTGTAAAAGAAAACATATTTCAATAAAAACTAAACAGCGACAAAAGATACTCGAAACAAACATTTATAAAATTATTGTAAGTAAGTTAAATCATTAATCCATCCGTCGTCGGCTCTATTTAGGGTTGCAAAGAGGTTGACATCGGCCTCAAACCCTCAATGGGGAACATGTACAAATTGTGCATTGACATAATCAATTAACTATAATGTCAGAAGGAAATAAGGAAAAGAGGTTAAAAGGAACTGGGTGGATTTCAGTCAGGGTTTTTACATGAGTCAGGATGTTTTTTTTTCTTATTTGCAGTTTATGTGGTCCCTCTGTTTTTTTATTTTTGCTTCTGCAGGCGAATACACGGTGATGACCGCCCATTTCCACTTAAAGAGGAAGATTGGCTACTTTGTGATTCAAACGTACCTCCCGTGCATCATGACAGTCATCCTTTCCCAGGTCTCTTTCTGGTTGAACAGAGAATCGGTTCCCGCTAGGACTGTGTTTGGTAAGTAATACGGCATCTTTATCATCCTTTTTTTTTTTACTCTGCCCCTCCATATCTTCCTGTAATGCTCTACCCTCTACATGCATGAATGTAATTTTACACCGGTGGTATGATGATTCAATCTTAAAGCCATTAGAGTTTATAGAAAATGGGATGAAGAGGAACTTGTGGCGTTTAGGTTAAATGAGAGGCTAATGGACTGATCATAGAGTTGATGTTAGTGCACAAAGATGGGTCATAAAATCTATTTATACAAGAGTATTAAGTTGAAGAACATTGGGGAATAACCTCTATATTGTGTAAGGAGCGTAGAGAGAGGACAGGAATGCCAATGCAATATATGGGAGGGCTGCATTTGGGTGCCATGTGCATGAGTGTCAAAGGTATCTAACAAAATATCCTGCTTTTTTTCTCCAGGCGTCACCACTGTTCTCACGATGACTACTCTGAGTATCAGCGCGAGGAACTCCCTGCCCAAGGTTGCCTATGCCACTGCCATGGACTGGTTCATCGCCGTCTGCTATGCCTTTGTGTTCTCCGCTCTGATTGAGTTCGCCACCGTCAACTACTTTACGAAGCGCGGCTGGGCTTGGGACGGAAAGAGTGTCGTGAGCGAGAAGGTGATGAAGAAGAAGTCATGGGTTCCGGCAGCCTCCATTATCAAAGAGAATTCATTAGCTTTGTACTGTGGCAGATTGGGGCTCTAGAGGCATTTCTTGGGAATGAGGGGAAATTTTCAATTGGCCCATTGGTTACCCTTTATTGAAATAGGACAATACGATATACTACACTCTTTTCCCTTTACGCTCATCTTAATTTTATCGGGGTGTGTGAGTTGATCAACTCTGTTTTTCACGACAAGAATTTTTTCCTCCTTCCTATCTGTTCAGTTTTATTCTCAGTAGAAGGTAATGTAAAATAAAACGCAGTTAAATGTCAATGTCATTCGTTAATGCGAAAAGGTTTCCAAACAGCCATGGCCCCCTTTTTTTCAAAAATGTTATTCAGCTGTGATTGATTCAGCTGATTCTGGTTTTAATGACCCAATAACTGGCTGACCTCCAAAAAAAACACACCTAGAAGCTGTGTGAGAACATAAAGAAGGGTAGATGATTTCAAAAAGCAGAACTTTATGCCACAAACTGAAGAAAAAAAAACTCTAGAACCAATGAGAAACAAAATTATCCACATCTGTTTGTGAAAGGTTTCGATGTCTTTTCTAAGGCTTGAGACTTCATGGAACCAAAGTAGAAGTCATTATCTTAAAAGTTTTTCTAAAAACAATTCAAAATCACAGTTCAAATCTAACTTAACCTCCCTTGTAAATATAAGATAAGGTTTGCTTACAAGATTGTTTCAGTGCATGGGCCTCGCAGCCACCAAAGTGCTTAATTAGCCATCGTTGAAACGTATAGACAGGGAGGTGAAGACAAGTCAGATTTCTGGTAACTCGTCTCTTTCCGTACGTCAACAGAAGAAGGGGAGGGCTTCTGCGATGAAGAAAAATAACGCCTACGCCGTAGCAGTGGCCAACTACGCGCCCAACGCCAGCAAGGATTCCGGCACCCTGTCGACCATCGCCAAGGGTGGCGCCATGGACCCCGGCAAGCCCAAAGCAGACGGCAAAGCCCCAGACGCCAAGAAGACGTTCAACAGCGTCAGCAAGATCGACAGGTTGTCGCGGATTATGTTCCCAGTTCTGTTTGGCACCTTCAATCTCGTCTACTGGGCCACCTACCTAAACAGAGAACCGGTTATAAAGGATATGGTCCCGTCTAATTAGAACTCTGCCTCAGACGGGACTGGTGTGTGGAAGAGATGAACCAAATACCTCCAACAACTGTCTACACATACTTTTGCAGTCGTGGATTGCAGCGCGATGCTCTTTCTCCGTCCGTTTTCTACACCGTCTGCAGCACTTTTGAAACGCCTGGCTTTTGTAAATGTGTACGTATATTTATATATTCAAGGTTTCGTGTTGATGAAATGTGTGGTTACTTTGAATCAAGTGCATACAGTTGAAACCAGAACTTTACATACAGTAAGTTGTAGCTAAGTTTCACAATATTGAGAAAAATATGTCAGGTAATTATTTACTAATGTCATTGAAATCAGAGGTTTACCTACAGAATGATAACTGTATCTTTAAACTACAACAGAAAGCCCAGATGAGGATGTCATGGTTTTGGAAACTTATGTTTATTGACCCATCTGATTTCATTGGAGGCACACCTGTGGATGCATTTTGAAGCCATGCCACAAACACACTGCTTTCTGGATTGACAGGTTAGGATATTTAAAAGAAATTAACCAAGCTATCAGGAAGGGAATTGTTGAGTTGCTCAAGTCTGGTTCCTTGAGAACAATTTGCAGATGCTTGAAGGTGCCACGTCCTATCTATTAAAACTAGTATACAGATTGTTTGTGTGTCAGCATTTTTGCTGCAGCACAACCAGTCGCAGTTAATAAAACAGACGGAATACGAAAATAAGGAAGCAAACCTAAAACCTTTGACCCACAACATTGACTTCCACAAATTATCCCTTAAACTGAAATTCTGTGAAATTCTGAATTCGCTGTAAATTCTTAAGCAATTAGTGATAATGTTTGTAATTTTAACTAACCTAAAGGAGGAGATTTCTTTAGATTTGTCTTCAGAGTAAAAAAAGTTAATTTGTGTGTCTTTGTTCAGTATGTAAACGTCTGGTTTTAACTGTATTTCCCTACAGATCATGTTTCCAGATGTTTCACGTGGTCAAACTGAACGTTCACCCATGCATTTTGTTTACTAATATATTAAATGTGCTCACCTGTGGTGGTAAACCCACCCTCCTGGTATCACAGTATATATTTTTAAAGGGAAATGAACTGAAAACAACTTTTTGGGTTTTGGGTCACATAAAAGTGCACCCCGCCACCCCCCCCCCTCCCCTGGCCATGTCTTAAGTCGATTGATCACATTTATATGTAATTATCCTGTTTTAAACTTGTTCTTATGTCTTGGACAACAGCTTCCCCAGAAACATTGACACCATCTAATCCAAAAAAAAAAAAAAAAAAAAAAAAGAATAATTCATGTGTGTGTGTCAGAGCAGTGTGTGTGTTTTTCCAGCGTCTATGTCTCTGGTTTCATTTTAATGACGTGTTTCCTCAGAAAAACAAAGAAACAATAAAATCAGAGGGACCTTGACTGAAATTCTAATAAATTAAAATGAAACGACAGTAGGACGAACACCAGACAGCAAGGAAGAACAAGGTGACAGTAACAGACGGGTCCGTCTCGGTTGACGTTTTAGCTTTGGCCTCAACATCAGGTTTCTGCTGAGGTTATGGTTAAGTCTGGTCTCAGCAGCTAATATCCCGCGCCTGAGTGCACAAATGATTTTTGTGCAGATGACTTGCCTTCACATCGCAGACTATTATTATTGTTTTATTAGTATGGTTTACTGCACACTCTGTAATTCTGTCCCTGGGCACTTTTAGCCGTTTCACAACACAACTGAATTTTCTGGATATAAAACGAGATCATGTGGAATGAAATGTTTTGTACCAACCATGGTTTTAATTCCTAGCTGGCAGGGTGAAATTTCATACGTGCTTTGAAAATCAACAATTTAAACTAGTTATTTATATTTAGTTGGTGGTAGGAAAATTTGGTAAATATTTTTTTTCCTTCTATCAGCAGGAGCAGGTCCAAGTCAAAGGGTTATTGGAACTAAAATAAATGTAAAAAGAGTGTAAAACAAAGGTTTTAGATAACAAACTGCAACAAAATTAAGCTTTACATGTGATCTGAACATATTATTGAGCGATTCCAGTGGCACCATTCCAGCAACTCTTGCTTCATCCTAGAGGATTGTGTGCCAGTTTTTGACTTTACTTACAGTATAAACAGCAAAAAGAATAAGGAAAAAATGTCCACCTCGAGGTTATTTTTGGTTTTATTCTTCTGGTCATTGGGTGTAAAATATGTTTAGTAAAAATCAACTCGCCAATAAAGAACAGAGCAAAAATCCATAGAATTAGGACGTAATTTCCGATAAAAATATAAAACAGCTTAATTAAGTTATACATCTGAAAATGTAGTCGTTTTTTTAAATTTAATAATCTTTGTTGTTAAAAATAAAATATAATAAGCAACTGAGATGCAAAAGTCCTTAGTCCTTATATCAGTCTTATTTATTTCCCCTTTTTAAAGGCAGAGTAGTCGGCTCCTGCAGGCCAGTTCTAGCATTAGAAGCATTTTTACATAGAGGTTATAGTACTTCATATAAAGACAAACGTCGGTCACACAAAAAAGTTATAACATGAATTTGAGATGACTGAATGCTTTCGCAACAAACGATTTCCAAGTTTGTATTGCAAAGCAAACGATTGCAGGGCAAGAGTAAACAAAAGGTGGAATGGGAGGTAGAAACCTGCTTTGAATGCACCTTAAGGAGAAAGAAACACAGATGAAATGTGTTCTCCATCAGTGATGTTGAGTTTTAGTGCAGCAGGCGAAAGCTTCACAATCCACAATGATATCGATGAGAAATCCGTTGCTCTGATCAGGGCATCTATCGAAATGTTCGCTTGTTATTTACTGTTTCAACCGTATTTCAAGGATGCGAAGGGTTCAAATTTATTATTATTATTTATTTTTTTGTTTTTACAAATGTTACAGAGAAACAGTTGATAAACAAACGAGGGCTTGGTTCAGGCAAACTGTTTTGTTGTTGTTACTGGTTTAGATGTTGGACAACTAGTTCATCTTTTGTAAGTTTGGCCTAAAGTAAACGGACACTGTTGAGCTTCGAAGCTGTTGAATATCAAGAGGTACATGCAGTTGTCATGTAATGTATTTCCCTTAGTATCAAAAGAACAGGAACAACCAGCAGTCCTGCTTCATAGACGTCTGGCAAGAAAAGAAAAAAAAGCATCTTAATATTCAGTTAAATTCATGCCAATTCATACCTTAAAAGAATTATAGGATGATTTTAGACTTCCTGACTTACGGAACTGAAATATATAAATAGATTATTTAATGATTTTTGTCTGTCGTTGTGTATAAAAGGAAAATTATGTTCAGCCTCATATAAGCAATCAAATATTAATGTCATAAAGTTTTATGTTTTTACTTTTATATGTTAGCATATTTCATTTGATTATTTTGTCTGAACATACTTTGCATGCAGATTTTTTTTTGATATATCTATATCATAAACTAGCTCACTGACATCCAAACTGCAACTTAAAACATTCCAGATAAAATGATTGTTTGGAAGATGAATGACTGATTTAGTGCAAATTTTTAATAAAACACATTCTTTCAGGCCTTTCTATCGATTTTTGTGATACTTCCTGGATGCAGTTTCCACCCAGTTATCTAACTGAAGTGGGAGTTGAGCAGCTCAACTTTTCTTTTGGAGGAGAAGATACTGCCAACCGGTGCTCCCATGCTGCCAACAACTATCAATATTAACCCGGAAAGCCCTGGCGGCACTGAGCTGTAATGCAAAGCTCGTTTTCTGACCTCTTTCTGAAGCTATGCCTCCTCTGTCCATAGTTGACCTCGCCTGTTTGCCCAGAGATTGTGGCCTGAAATAAATCTTTGTTGATGGACGGGAAGTATCCCACTGGTTAGAAAGTGCTTCATAGCTACTTACATACATGCCTCAAAATCCACAAAATTGACGGTCCTTTGAAATATTAGAAAATGTCAGGCTGGAGAAAGTATTCTGGATACATTCAGTTTGTAATACTGGAAGATATAGTATGTGTGCCTGCTTTTTTAAGTTAGATTTGCAGCTAAATTGTTCCTACCGCTTCAAGTTTTAAACATATATTCAAACATATTTTTGCATAATTGATAAAAGTGAAACTTGAATACAATCGGACATGCTTTTCAACATTTATTGGAAGCAAACTAAGAAACCTAGGTATTGATTTATACTCAGTTTGACACGACTTAATAGCCAGTAAGAGAAATTCATTTGAGGATTTGCTCGAAACAGACATTAGCTTCCAGCAGGATAGAGAACACCACAACTACAGCCACTGCTGCAAAACAGATGTTATATTGAACCACCTTTGTGTGCCAGAACTGGGAAATTAGATATTTTGCAAGTAATAATGAGCAAAAATATCGAATGACATAACCCAATCAACTTGCATCGGTTCTTGTAGAGGAATTCTGCTCTACAGATGATTGTTTTAGGAGGACCGAAGACAAATCCTAACTACACGCTCTAAAACGTGCCATTTCCCTCCAACCATGTTATTAAATTGCTCTTTTGTCTGTCTCATGACATCCTAAATACAGTATGTTTCCAGAGAAATTAATACATCTCCAAGACTCTGTGGGGACAACAGAATAATGTTTAAAATGATTTGATTTGAATGGACGTTTGGCTACATACCAGTCAAACGTCCAAAGACATTGTGACAGGATGCAAACTGAGTGTGATGCAAGAAAAGCCTTCGTTTATTTATGTGAACAAGAGCTTAAACAGTTGCTGAGGAGGATTCTGGATTGCCAGTTTTTTGCTTCATGTCAACGAGAAAGCTGTCAAAATAATGAGTCAGATGTTTGTGTGAGTACTCTCACACAAACAGTGAACTTTGTGCTTCCTCAGTTGTTTTTTTTACATATATAATTTTATTTGCTATTTGCAATAATATTCCTCAAGTCCTCACTTTTCCTGCTTTGCTCCATCATTTGCAGAAACATTTCCAATCCTTATTATATTTGACAAAACAAAACAAACAAAGAAACAAAAAGCTGATCATATCTTTAATAGGGTTGCACTTTCATATGACAACGGGAAATACTTTGCATTTTATAGTGCAGTACAGCAAAACAAAGTCATAATAATAAAAAGAAAACAAACAAACACGACAGGCAGGAACCCGGCTAATAAAAGCTTATTATTTTGCACAAAGAAAAGAAGCAACAATCTGTTCATGTGCATGGCAGTCTTGTCGTCATAGCAACTGACATCCAATTTTATCCTTCATCTGACAGCCAGAGTGGGCGTGGCTAACGACTATCAGTCCTGTCTAGAAATAATAAATGTTTTGTTATTACACTTCCGTGCGTATTTCATACAGCAAATAAAAAATCAACGTAAAATCACAAAAGAGATACAAGTCAGAAAATCATTGAAAGAAAACTATATATATATATATAT
>JAVLVB010000380.1:385144-416384 GCA_032876305.1 Orestias chungarensis
ATATGTGTATATATATATATGTATATATATATATGTGTATATATATATACATATATATGTATATATATATATGTGTATATATATACATATATATATATATATACATACATATATATATATATATGTATGTATATATATACATACATATATATATATATATGTATATATATATATACATATATACATATATATATGTATATATGTATATATATATATACATATATATACATATATACATATATATATATATGTATATATGTATATATATATATATATATACATATATGTATATAACTTGTAAATAAAAATTAATTTACAAGTTGCTCAAATGAGCGTTGTTTCTAGATTTGGTTCCCAAGAACTACATTTCCCATAATGCCGCGCTGTCAACCTGTAACCCAAAATGTCAGCACCCTTATGGCACCTGCAAGGACTACCGTGTTGTTAGCGTGGTTGTATTGTTATTCTTTTATACATATATGTGAGGGAGCTGCTTGTCAACTAAGGTCCCTGTTTTTGTGTCTCTGTGATGTTTAGCCTGTTGCTAATCTCGCTAATGCTACACTGCTAGCTTTGAAAGGGGCTTACTCGCGTTTCCCCCACCAGCTTCTAAGGGAACATGTCGCGCTTTCTGGTCAGGCGGCTCCACCACCCTCCTCTGTTCGGGCTGCTTTTACAGTTTCCAGCGTGTAGGAGGAAGATACCGACGTCCAGACGCCTTTGGGTGAAAAGCGTCCCTGTGTTATCCAGGAGTTCGAGCAACCAACCAGCCAAGGTAACAACGCCCCCCTGGAGCATGTTGGCAGCACAGACTAATGCCTTGTTGTTGTTGCAGCTAATGGAGTTAGGTGGTTTGCTCTGTGTCGTTCCTAAGGACCCTGTCGACCTCTCCAAGTTCCCTGTGGACAGAATCAGGAATTTTTGCATCATTGCCCACATCGACCATGGGAAAAGCACTCTGGCTGACAGGCTGCTGGAGATGACAGGTGAGCATCATGTCCCCCTGTAGGAAGCTCCACAGAGACTCAAGCCTGCGTAGCCACTGCGATGTGGAAGTGTCTAATAAATAACCCTCTATATTATGCATCCTATTTGTTTTCACATGAGACCCACCTTTACTTTTACTTACCGTTCTCTTGCTCGTCGCTTTAAAACACTTATAACAGGCGCCATCGCAAAGACTGGGAAGAACAAGCAGGTTCTGGACAAGCTGCAGGTGGAGCGGGAGAGGGGGATCACCGTGAAGGCCCAGACGGCCTCCCTGTTTTACAGCCACGGCGGACAGGAGTACCTCCTGAACCTCATTGACACGCCGGTAAACTGAGCGTGCGTCTCTTGTGTTCGGTTCTCTGCAGCTCAGACCCAATGGAGAGCATCAGCGAACATCCATTTGTACGATTTCTCCGATGGATTTAGGTCTGGACTTATGGAGCCTTCTAAAACATACATTTACTACATAATTCAGGAATGATTGAAATCTGGCCCCGCCAGCATAGGAAGATGGAGATGCTTAGGCTTGTTTTTGAACACTTTTTTATTTATTCCAAAAACAATTCTTGTTTTTTTTGCTTGTGGTAGCACTAAAATGTAAATTACAATGACAACCAAGCAGTTTTTACTACTGTTGTCAAGTTGAAGGTACTGATCGGCTAATAATAAAAATGAAAAAAGAAACAAAGTTAGCTTCTTTTTTTTTTTTTTTATCCTTTAACTATTTTTTACGCCATTACAAATGTAAAAAGTGACCAACCTGCACTTTATCAAGTCCGGGGACTCTAAAAATCGCACACTGATGATTTTAAGCCTCCAGGCTGCACCTTTTCTGCACTAATGAAATGAAAAACAGTCCACCGGGAAAATTTTGGACACCGTTTCTTCCTAACCAGCACATGAGACCCTTTTTAAATTTATTATTATTCTAGATCCACAGAGTCATTTATTTTTTCCTCAAAGTTTGAAGAAAAAAAATGTACTTTGTAGTTTAGCTTCCCTTCATTGGCTCCCTGTCAAAGTTAGAATAGATTTTAAGATTCTTCTTTTGACATATAAAGCCCTCACTAATAAAGCTCCATCGTATATCAGAGATCTGATTACTCCTTATGTCCCTAACAGAGCACTTCACTCTCAGACTGCAGGTTTACTGGTGGTTCCTAGAATCTCTAAAAGCAGAATGGGAGGCAGATCTTTTAGTTATCAGGCTCCTCTCCTGTGGAACCAGCTTCCAGCTTTAGTCCGTGAGGCAGACACCCTGTCTAGTTTCAAATCTAGGCTTAAAACCTTCCTGTTTGACTAAAGCTTATAGTTAGGAAGAGGTAGAGACAGTTTTGATCTACAGCATGTGGCAGCAGGAGGCCAACAACTTGAGAACACGGCTTGTTTTAGGGAAGCAAGGATTAATTTTGGAAACACGCTTTTCGCTAGCATTAGTCGATTTTTCACTAAAATTGACACCTTCAGCCGGTTTGCTTGAGTTTGAAGGCAAGCGAACCTGAAACAAACTGGGCGAATTGGTTCAGGCTACATTACATACCAGTTTTGTTTATTCCCCGTGCGATTTTCACTTCATTTCATTGTTTATCTTCTGCTGGTCAATCCTAGAGACATTTAGCAACACCAGTTTTAAACAAGTTTTCTCCGCGAACACGGACCCCCCCCCCCCCATACCCACAGTTACGGACGGAGAAAAAGTCATTTGAGTAATTTAAATAGTCATTAAAACCAACATAGTGGTCCAAACATGATGAAAATCAATACTTACAAGTGACACTGGGCGCAAAAATCTTGAAATCCAAGTCGGAAACTTTCTTCAGTCTCTTCGGAGTTCATCCGAGAAAGAAAGAAAAACGTCCGAGTTTATCTGGGACGTCAGAGCGTGTCCCTACTCAACGTTCTCGGACGTCTGAGTCGGCTGGATAAACGGACACACCTAGAACTAAAAGACGGATGGATGCACTGGACTTCAAATAGGTGTATCAAAGGAAAGGATTCATGTAACACTGTATTGTTTTGTGTTTTTTATCGATCCCTCTCTTAATGCAACTTGTTGTTGAGCCAGATCCACACTCTGATCACTGTCCTAGTCAAAGTGTTTCGTTGGAAAAGAATCATGCCGAAATCTCTGACTCTAGCTTAAATCTGCGCCCCTTGGTTCAAATCCTAAAGACCTTTTAAGGTCTCACGATTAATCCTGTTCCTTTCTGTCCAGGGTCATGTTGACTTCAGTTATGAAGTGTCACGTTCACTCTCTGCTTGCCAAGGTGTCCTGTTGATTATCGATGCAAATCAGGTAATAACTGTAGAGTTGGTGAATGTCCGAGGATGTCTCTGCCGTGTTTTGTGACTTTTCTCCGTCTGTCCTCATGTAAAGGGCGTTCAGGCGCAAACCGTCGCCAACTTTTACCTGGCCTTCGAAGCCCAGCTGAGCATCATACCTGTGATCAATAAGGTACTTTCAGACCTGCCGCGGTTACTGTGAGTGGTCCAGGTGTCTGACGGGGTTGTTTCTCCTCAGATTGATTTAAAAAACGCCGATCCGGACCGGGTGGAGTCCCAGATTGAGAAGGCGTTTGACATTCCGCGTGAGGAGTGCATCAGGGTAGCAGGAGTACACCTTAGTCGTTACCGCGTGCGTTTCCTGCACGTCCCTCAGAAATAAATGCCTCTTCCTCCGAACCAGATTTCCGCCAAACTGGGAATGAACGTCGAGGCCGTTCTCCAAGCGGTCATCGAAAGGATCCCGGCGTAAGATTGGTTAGTTTGTGACTGACGCGTTATCACTGGTCCGTTCGCGCTGACGTTTCTCTTCCCAGTCCCGCAGGAAGCGTCGACGACCCGCTCAAAGCGCTGGTGTTCGACTCCAACTTCGACCACTACAGGGGAGTGGTGGCCAACATCGCGATGTTCGGGGGTCGGGTGAAGAAAGGGGACAAGATTGTGTCGTCGTACCTCCGTAAAACCTACGAGGTCAATGAGCTGGGCCTGCTGCGGCCGGAGGAGCAGCCGACACAGGAGCTGTAGGTGGCGCTCATCATCACTTCGTATTGTCCGTCTTATGCTAACTGCTTTGAATACGGCACTGATTGCTTTTTTGTCCCGGCACGCGATCCAAAATGGATCATTTAAATAAGCACACACTCATATTTCTACCATTCAAGAAACCACTGCTATCCATTTATCCCTAAAATTAGCCTTTTTTACTCTTTACCTGTTTACTTGTAGATTTTTGGGTTGGCTGTGGACGCAACGTACGCCCTACGTACTGCAGATTTCGTAACCCGATGACGCCCTCGACAGACGTGCAATCGTTGTGCTTTAGAAAATCGATGTTTGTTTTTCTAACCTGAGGCTGAGTCACTCACAGCGATGATGAATAGATGGTTAGATTGATTGTGCGTACTTGGATATGTACCCAGCTCATGTGTTACGTGGGTGTTCTGTAAGCTTTGCAGGCCAAGTGGGTTATATCATTGGAGGGATGAAGGATGTGAAGGAAGCCCAGATTGGCGACACTTTTTACCACCACTTGCAGCCGGTTGAAGCTCTTCCCGGCTTCAAGCCGGCCAAAGCCATGGTTTTTGCTGGTAGGACGTTCCTTTCTGTTCCCCACCCATCTGAAAGTCATTATTCCCGAAGTTTGCACAGATAAGCAGGGCATTACCGACGCTTGCTCCCTGAAGCGCATTTTCTTTTATGTCCAGACATGGGTAATGTGGTCGGTGCTTACAGAGGAGTGCGGTTCTCTCGCCTTTCATGTTTTCTGCTCCTCAGGCATGTACCCGATGGACCAGTCAGAGTACCCCGCCCTGCGCAGCGCCATTGAGAAGCTGACCCTGAATGACTCCAGTGTAACGGTGCAGAGAGACAGCAGTCTGGCCCTGGGAGCGGGCTGGAGGTCAGAACCGACGCTTCGAATCTCTAAAATGTTTCCGGTTTCCCGTCCACCACTTTTGTCTTCCCACAGACTCGGCTTTCTGGGTCTTCTGCACATGGAGGTGTTCAATCAGAGGCTGGAGCAGGAGTACAACGCTTCTGTCATCGTGACCGCGCCCACCGTGCCCTACAAGGCCACCCTGTCCTCGCCAAAGCACATCAAGGTAGCAGCTGCGTGTTGCGCATACGTCGTCCGGTTTAGCTGCTGAGTTTGGTTTGCGTCTGTTTTAATTGCTCGTGACGTCCTCTTTTAATGAGCCTTGTAGGATCGGGAACTCTAAGATCCTTCCACGTTCTCGCGTTCTTCTCCTCTCAGGAACACGGCGGCGAGGAGATGACCATCGTGAACCCGGCTCTGTTCCCGGACCGATCGGTCGTGTCTGAATACATGGAGCCCATGGTGTTGGGGACTATTCTGACTCCAGACACGTACACTGGCAAGATTATGAGTCTGTGTTTGGTAAGTGGGCTCGTCAGTGCTCAATCACTGATCATATTTAGTAGTTTTGCTTATGCACTAAACCACCAACGCGTGTAGTTTGATCTAATGTTGAATCGGTAATAGGCTAAATTCAGCCCTGCACGCCGTGTGTTATGTCGTGAAGTTTGTCAGATTTGTTCCTGGCGGTTTCAGTTTTATTGAGTGTTTTTAACCCTTTTGTAGATGTAGGTTTACTGTAAGAAAACTCGTGAGACAACAGTTCACCGTAGAGCTGCAATGCTTCCTGGGTACAGTATATGACCGGTACATGGTGAACGTCATGTAGTGTAGAGTACCTGAGGAGAGGAAACGGAACCGCTGTGTACACGGTCCTCGCCCACTTCAAAATAAGAGCGGTAAAAAAAAAAAGCCTGACTACTTTTGCGATGAGATGTTCAAAGTAATTTAACTTAACTTTTACAAAAGCACTGAGTAAGTTTGTGCTTTTGTGAGTCTCTGGAAAACGAATTTAAGATCATTTAAGCGCACGGAATATTTTTCAAATTAAAGCTGTAAATCCTGATTTTGCTCTTCTATTGGCACTTTAGCAGAAGTGTGTGTCCCCTGGGTAAAAGCAGGGGGGGGAAATAAGCGAAACATGGGATTCTGTATGTACTATGTTAAGACGAACGGGGAAATTAAAACGCCTCATTACTTACTGTCAAGTATGATTGGAATCTGTGTTGCTGTGGGACATTTTTCACTTCACGATTAACAAGAATCAAGAGATCATTGTATTTATATGGCGCCAATTTACAACAGATATCGTCTCAAGATACAAGAAAATCAATTAAAATCAAAGATACATCAAAAACAAATCATTTTGAAAAAGTTTGCAGTCTAAGGAACCCCAGCAGATTCATGGAGTCATTGACTTGCAGCATTCACTCCTCTGGAATCAGCAGACAGAAACAATGGCTTGTGTTGTCGTTGACTTTACAGCAATCCCTCATACTGAGCATGCATGTAGCGACAGTGGAGAGGAAAAACACCCCTTTAACAGGAAGAAACCTCCAGCAGAACCAGGCTCAGTACAAGCAGCCATCTGCCACGACCGACTGGAGGTTTGACTAGACTTACAGGGAAAGACTTGTGCAGAGTCTTTAAGCTAACAGCAAAAACATGGGATTTTAATTTTAAACAAAACAAACCAGCACTGATTCAAAGCTGCTATAATGTTTTTCAAGAGTTTTGAACAATTGTGGATTGTGGAACCCTTCCTGCTGATGGGACTTCACAATGAAGCAGTTCAGTTGAAATATGATTGTAACATTCAGTTAGTTGAGTTCTAACTTTAAAGTTCAGTGTTCTTTTTTTATTTATTTTTATTATTTGCACATATATTTTACATATAAGCTATAAGATTTTTAATTTTTTTTTAAAGAAATGCTGAGGCGGTGTTTACATTTCGTACTCTGCGCTGAGCTTTTAAGATTGACCTTCGCACAAAAGTCTGTTTCAGTTTATGTATGTAGAGCCAGTTGTACAACAGATGTCGTCTCTGGGCTCTTTACAAGAAAATCGATTCAAACGTAAGACTGAAACACTTAAAAGCAAAAACCTCCTCGTTTGTCTTCCAGAGTCGCAGGGGGGTCCAGAAAAACATGGTGTACATTGATGACCAGCGCGTCATGATGAAGTATCTCTTCCCTCTCAATGAGATTGTTGTGGATTTCTATGATCTCCTGAAATCATTGTCATCTGGGTATGCCAGGTAAAACTAATCACTTCAGGTGAACTGAACATAATCGCGGTATAACACACGCTTCCATGCCACACGCTTCCATGCCACACGCTTCCATGCCACACGCTTCCATGCCACACGCTTCCATGCCACGTTTCATAGAAGTCCTGTGTTACCCCTTTTCCACCAAGGGCTGGTTCTGTGCTGGTACCAGAGCCGGTTCTCGGCTGGTTCAAAGTGCAAACCCACAAAGAACCGTTTGTTTTTGCACACACTGGTGCTGCCCAGAAAGCTACATGATTACGTGGCTCCATGCTTATGCGTACGTCACCATTACCCAGTAGATTTAGCGCCAAATCCAACCTCCACGAAACCACAACAACACTTTTTAAGCTTGTTAATAATTTGCTCACCACTGAGCTCAGACCCTCCATCTCTGTCTGGATGTATTGGAACACCGGTTTGGTCCTTGAAGACCCCTCCAGTTTTTTTTCTACTTAGGTGGAGGACCACCCTGGGAGCAGGAAGTTTGTCTCCTCCACTGACCACTGCTGCTTTGACTTCAGGTCCCTTTTGTTTCTTTTGTCCCACAAACAACTCCAGTGTTGTTAAAAAACTGCTGCTCTTTACCTGTTTACCGGCTATTAGTTGTTACGTAGCCCCGCCCCCAGTCACTGACGTCATCACGTCAAACCGGTTCTTTCCTTTGACCCCAGAAAGAGTTGGTGCCAGCTAAGCACCAGTATGGGACCAGTTTGGTCAGTGGAAACAGAAAGAACCGGTGCTAGCTCTGGCTCTCGCACCGAACCAGCACTGGGACCAGTTTGGTGGAAAAAGGGCTTGAGAAAGAGAAACCAGGACAGAAATAAATGGGACGAATTTGTTATGTTTGGTTACATTCTAATCTGAGTAAGTAATGTCTAATCAGTCAGGATGGTAGAAATAAGTTAACACCAAACTCTGAGGATTTGGTTTGTGTGTAGCGAATAGCGGCAGCAAAATGATCAGAGGGTTAATTTTAACATTCACGCTAAAGATTCATTTGCCCTTAAAGGAAATCAATGCAAAAACGCTTAAATGTTCATAACTTCCTATCAGCACTAAATATATCCATAGATGGAATAAAATCACATTATTAATTAAGTTGTTTTTTTTTTGTTTAAAATTCAAACCTCAACTTTAACTTATTTTTCACTTCTTTTTCCCCCAGCTTTGACTATGAGAACGCAGGTTACCAGGTGGCGGATTTGATAAAGATGGACCTTCTGCTGAACGGGCGACCGGTGGAGGAGCTCACCACCATCGCGCACAGGTATCGAATCCAGCTCAGTTTCCTGGTTCTGGTGTTCGTGTGATTAGGAGGCTGGGTTCACAAATCTGTTGTTGCTAACTTGAACCCCTTTTTGTATTTCCTCAGGTGGGTTTTTGGATAAAAATTTTACTGTGGACTAAGAATATATCATAAGAGGTTTTTTTTTCTAAGCCTACAGAGTAAGATATTCTTCTGCACACCAGATGACTTTGTTCTTCAACTCCACAGACATTAAGTGGTGTAAAACATCTCAGTGGAGCAAAAACAGGCGTCCCTAATTAAAAGGACTCTAGAGCGCCGTGAACTTGAGCGAAGCTTTAGATGTCTTTAGTATCCTTTTAACATTCTCCTCTGTTAGTAGCCCGCTTATTTTCTCCTTCATATCTTCAGCGTTCCCTGTGGTCCGCTTCTGTTGAGCTTTGCTCTACGTGTACATAAAGCCTGCTAAAGCAAACCTCCCATCTTTTTGACTTTTTCCTAACATAAAACTAAACGGCTGCTGCTGAATGATCAACACCTCTGTTCTTATCTCAGCTTTAGCAAGTCTTTCCTATATGTTTTGATACAGCGTCTCCACTGGATTGGAGTCACACTATGCTTCCATAGTGGGTTCCTGTGTGATTCTTTGGCGCAAAGCGGAACAAGAAAAAGGAATATATAAGCTTAATGAGCAGTTAAAGATGAAAATATTAATAAGATATGCGGGGTTTTTATTATTATTAATGACCCCAAAAGTATTAGCAAAATAAGGTTTTTGGATTATTGTCCTTCTCCAAAACGCAAATGCTCGTGAGTTTAGGGTCACAAACGATGATTGCTGTAGATGTTCTCCTTTATGATTTCCTACTGGAGAAGAAGATTAACAGCTTGGTGGAAAAACAAAATTCAGACTCCAGCCATTACTATGCCACCACCATGTTCTACTGTCAGTATTATGTTGCTTTTTTCTGAAATGCTTAGTCCTTAGATTAGATTTAGTGGGACAGACATATTCAGAAGGAAGCTCCACAGATTATTTTTCAAAAAAATGTCGACTTCCACTGTAAAAACTGACCTTAACTGGCTGTAGATGTACTTATGTATTGTTGGATGACTCTTGGACTACCCGGTTACCTTCTACCCTAACAAATGAAATCATTATTTATAGACCGCTTTAGACTAGTTTCTGCATTTGTTTTAATTCAAGCATGAAAGTTAGGTATAAAGGCAAAAAAAAGAATAAAACAACAGACTTTTAAGAACTTTATTAAGTCTCTTTGTTGACCATCACTCAGTAAGTGGCTGTTTTTTACATTTGTTTTCATTTGATCTCATGACAGGGACCGTGCTTACAGTACTGGGAAAGCCATGTGTGAGCGGCTGAAAGAATCCATTCCAAGGCAGATGTTCGAGATCGCCATACAGGCAGCCATAGGGAATAAAGTTATAGCAAGAGAAACGTGAGTACAACGTCTGCTGTGAGCGGCTACGTTTGTTGGAAAAATGTGAGACACAGAGCAATAATCATACATAATCTTATTGCTGAAATACTTGAGAATAAATGTGCATTTTTCCTTCTTTTAGAATAAAGGCATACAGGAAGAATGTTCTGGCAAAATGTGTAAGTAAAAGGGCTTCTGTTCTCTTATTTGGTAACTTGCAACAAAAATACGCCAAGTCATCTTTTATCTTTTTTTTGTGTTGTTTTTTGATCTTTTGCAGTATGGTGGTGACATAACACGGAAGATGAAGCTGTTGAAGAAACAAGCCGAGGGTAAAAAGAAGATGAGACGAATCGGCAACATCGACGTTCCTAAAGACGCCTTTATTAGTGTTCTTAAAAGAAAAGAAAAATAGTAACCATTCTTATCCAGTATTTGTGCATATCTTTACAAAGTTGTAATAAAAAAGGCTTTTAAAAATTTAAATTAATAGAAAATTCCAATTCTTTGTTTTTGTTTTCCTGCTAAAATTTGACACGGATCACTTGGGACAGGCTTTGTGTTGAATTAAAATGCAAAACTGCTTGAAACATTGGTCTGATCCTGTAAGACTCTGATACGTAAAAAGTGATGCAACGTCTGTTTGCATTATTAAAAACGACAACAACAAAAAAGATCAATGTAAGTGAACTCTTGTTAAAACATTGATGAGAGGCTAGACTCTAAGATAACGAACGGCCTTACAGTCTGGCTTTAAGAAAGTGTTGAAAGAAGTCAATGAAAAACAACAACATAATGGGTAAAATAAGATAAACTGTGGGGTAGAAAAAAAGCCTTCCATCCCCAAAAGGCCTTAAGCACGGCGATGGCAGCAACATGCTGTATGGACATTGTTTAAAGATTGTTTAAAGTTGACTGGTAAACACTTGCAGCAGCATGTGGTTGAAGTTCATCAGCATGACAATATCCTTCCAACACAGCTGCAATGGGTTCTGACATGTCTTCATGTATAAAATACAATTTCATGGCTCAAAACTATAGCTATTAATAAATAAAGAGCTCAATCAGCAGTATTTATGTGGGTGTTACATTGACGGGAACCAGAAATGCATTTAAAATATTAAGAAAAGAGCAAATTACTTTTAATATTTAAGCACACACGCTTGCATTTAGTAGACTTGGCCAGCAGGTGGCAGTAGAGGCTCAAACATAAATGTATCATATTCTTTTATTTAAAATCAAACACAATCTGAGTCCAGCCTTATTTGAAAGATGTACTCAATCACGGTATCACATTATCCTTCAAGGCTTTAACTGGGCAACAAAAGCATTATTGTTTTTGTTTTTTTAAACAAACTTTATAATTACTTTGCTTCTCAGAATTAAACTTGATCATATGATTGTCTATTATTTTATCATTTTAAACGCTTAGATTTGCCTGCCATGAATCCTAAACAGGGCAGTGTTCTACAACTCCAGCTCTGACATCTCAGATTCGAAGAGTGGACTAACTTCCTCAGTTGATCACAGAGTTTTAACTCAAATCAGTCGTAGGCCTAAAACATGCAGGGCCGCTGTAGGCCTGGGCATTAGAATGGTGCATCAAAACATACTTTTATAGTCATTCAACAACTATATTCTTAAAATCTTTATTAGGTGATAGATCTATTTTTTTCTCTGTAATTAAAAGCTGGATGTGTTTTGGGTGTGTATCGGTTATAATAATAGAGAAGCTCTGGGATTCAAAGTTTAAAACACAAAATTAAAAATCAGGGGATTCTAAACTGGGCTTATTTTAAGTAATTGAATTTCCCTTTGTATAAATAAACTATTTTTGATTTGATTTGATTTGATTGATTTGAATTAAATGATTTTGTATGTTGTCCACTTTCGTTATTGGTCTCATTTGAGCACTTGGATATATTTGTAGCCTAACTCTCTCTTAAAATGAAGGAACATTTGACCGTTTGTACGCCTGAGGCCTTTACAGACCTGTTGCATTCACACAGAGTTTAAAGCACACAATCTAACTGCTTAGTGGAGGCCTGGACTTGTTTCTTAGATTATTTTTCCAGTGAATCAAGTACGTAGATCAGTTTTATGTGAATAAAGGTATCAAGTATCAAGCTGGATGGAGCTCATGGAAGAACAGAGCCACTGAAAACATAAAAGGTTTAATTCTAAATTAAATCTCAGAGTTTTGTAATTAGAGTCAAAGCTGAAATGTTCCTGCAGAAACTGCTGGTTCCTCCCAAGGGGACAGTAGAAATTTAAAATAATTCAACAGTATTTTGTTAACCCTAAATGCAAAATTGTAAAAAAACAAATAAACTGAATATCAAGTTAAATGAACCTCCTCAGTTGCTGCTTTGATTGATTTCTTCAGGCTGACAGACACAACATGAACAAGGTTCACATTTTTAAAAAAGCGCGTCGGTCTTTTGTGGCTTTCGTCGCCACCCGTAGTTTTGACAACGCGGAAGCGACAATGAACGGCGTCGTCGCCAGCTGGCTGTAGAGTGTTTCCATCCCACATATCCCCACTAAACGGCTTCCTGCCCCCCCCCCCCGCCGCCATGAGGGTCCGCTCGTCCATGTTCGCCTGCTCCGTGCTGATGCTGCAGGTGCTCGGCGTCGCTCTCTTCCTGAGGGGATTCTTCCCGGCTCCCGTCAAGTCTTCCTTCTCCTCCAAGAGCCGCCTGGCGGACGCCCCCGCGGAGCCGCTGGCAGGTGAGCCCTCAGCATCACACAGCCACTACCCCGTTCCAGAGTCCCAGCTCAATTGAGACGCTGTCGCCTCGCAGGGAGCCCCCCCAACTCCAGCCGGCTTCCCCGGCCGCTGTTCAGGAGGGTGGTGCTGATGCTGGTGGATGCCCTCAGAGAGGACTTCGTGTTCGGCCCCAGAGGAGGCTCCTCCATGCCCTACACCAGGTACCTGGTGGAGAAGGGCTCGTCCCACAGCTTCGTGGCCAAGGCCAGGCCTCCCACTGTCACCATGCCCAGGATCAAGGTGAGACAGCTGCAAGTGCTTCACATCAGAAACAGACAAAAGCATCACAACCATGCATGCAGGCTCAGTAACGTGGATCGTTTATCCCCAATCTTACTCTGACCTCTTCAGATTCCCAGATCCACCTTTGTAAAAGCATCAGTAACCTCTGAACCTTCAGGCCGCCTCACTGACTGATCACTGCGTGAAGTTTGACTTAAATAAAAGTGAAGACAGTCGGTTATTTGATGTTGGTGATCTTTCCGCTAAAGAACAAGGAAGCAGCATGAATCTAACCGGAAGTCAAATCATGCCAGGGTGGATTATTCCATTCAATTAAAAGGGTTCATTGTCATGAGCACAATAGAGAAACAAGTTTCCTGGTACTGTGAAATTCTTTCTTTGCTTCTCGCCAAGTATGCAATAGATAGAATATATATATAATTATAAAACTTTAGGAGGCAGCCCTCCTGTGGACCCTGTGGTGGTAGATGCTCTGCAGAGAGGCCAGTGGAGTCCTGATGATCCTCTCAGCAGTCTTCACCACTCTCTGCAGGCATGCGCGGTCCGCCGTAGACGTGCTGCCGTACCACAGGGTGATGCAGCTGGTCAAGAGGCTCTCGATGACACAGCTGTAGAAGTTGTTAAGGTCTTGGGAGACATCCCAAATTTCCTCAGCATCCTCAGGAAGTACAGCTGGTGTTGAGCCTTTTTGACCAGTTGCGTGGTGTTCAGTGTCCATGTAAAGTCCAGGTATTTAAAGCTGTTCACTCTCTCCACTTCAAGCTCCTGGATGAACAGTGGGCTAAGGGGTTTCCTCTCCTTCGTCATATCCTCTATCAGTTCCTTTGTCTTGTCTGTGTTGAGGGTGAGGTTGCGGTGTCCTCACACCATGACACCAGCCTGGTCCCCTCCCTCCTGTAAGCTGCTTCATCTCCGCCGCCGATGCGTCCTATCACTGCGGTGTCGTCTGCAAACCTCAGGATGATGTTGTCTTTATGAGAAGTGACGCAGTCATGGGTGAACAGAGTGTAGAGGATGAGGCTGAGGACACACCCCTGTGGTGTGCCTGTGTATGTGGTGATTCTGGCTGAAGTCCTGTTGCCAATCCTGACAGATTGAGGCCTGCCAGTCAGGAAGTCCAGAAGCCAGTTGCAATGGGTGGGGCAGTTTGTTTGTGAGTTTGTGGGGAATGACCGTATTAAGGGCAGAACTATAGTCCACAAACAGCATCCTGATATAGGAGTGTTTGTTTTCCAGGTGGGAGAGGGAGTAGTGGAGGGCAGCAGCGATTGCGTCCGAGGTGTCCAGGGTGTCTGGTATGCTTCACTGTATGTGAGCCAGGACCACTCTCTCAAAGCACTTCATAATGATCGCAGTGAGTGCTACTGGTCTGTAGTCATTCAGGCATGTTAGGGGGCTCTTCTTTGGGAGGGGAACGATGATTGTGGTCTTGTAGCATGTGGGAACAATGCTCTGGCTGATGGTAAGGTGGAAAATGAAGCTGTAAACATCCGCCGGCTTGTTCGCACAGGCTCTGAGGGCCCTTCTGGTCCTGCTGCCTGCGAGGGAACTCTGCATACCTGGCCTGGTGATACTGACAGCGGCGGAGAGGGGGGAAAGGAGGGCTGGGTGTGTGTGTGTGCCTCTCGACGGCATTATGTTCCTTTAAAGTTGGGATTGCATCAATTTTTAAATTTTGGCCAATATTATTATTATTACAATTATGGCCGATTACCCATATTAGAGATATCGGTATACAGATATCGGCAGATTCTCTTTTTGGTTGTTGGATGACGGCACGTAAAAGACAAACTATATTTTAGATACAGGCCGACAAAATGCAACAAAAATTAAAGGGAATGACAAAATCTTCCCCAGTTATGTATCAAACCAAAGACTCCCAAGTCCAAAGTGCAAATTCCGGGTGGATGTTTGGTGAAAGTGAAACGTTTTAAGGCTTAAGGGAATCCTATCATTCAACTATTTGAACTACGAGAACAATCATATCCGATTTTGGGGATAAAAAATTGGCTGACTCCTATCCCTGACTTAATCAATCGGTGCATTTCTCCCCAAAAAATTAAAAACAACAACAAACTCTCCACCATATTAAATATGAAGGTTATTAGTCAGAAAACGCTTATCTGCGTACGGCTGGTGCCAAATATGTTCCCGTTACGCAACATCTATGAAGAAAAACAAGTTTCTAAAAGGGAGCTAAGTTTTCTTTCTTCATCTGACTGTAGGTCTAGACAGCAGAACTGGAAAAGTAGGCAAACGCGGCGTGTTATGAAGTTTTGACGATGTGAGAAGGAGGATGTGCTGACAGTGTCAGGCTGTTTCAACCTAAGGATATCGGAAGCACACTTCTTCAGCCCCGGGATGAATCGGCTTCAATATTGCCTGAAGGAAAGGAAATGGTTGGAAGGACAGAACAGGAGCATCGACAAATCTGACTCAGCGATTTCCTGCCAAAGTGCAGAGCTAATGTTTACTTAAAAAAAGTGAAACAAAATTAATTATTCCTTCTTGTTTTTTTTGAGTTACTCCTGTTTTCTCTAAGTCCTGCAGGAGCTAAGCTGCTCTACTCTGGTTCAAATATTTTTTTGTTTTGAGTTCAATTCTAATTTTTGATTGTCGATTGAGTTGTCGACTCAAAAATTGGCATCCAAGGAAGCAAAGTGTCGTTGGTTGTACCTCCTTTCTAAAGCTCAACTTGCAGCAATTTAAATTTCTCTTTGAAAACTATATATGATTAAAACATTTTATTATGTCCTTTAGTGCTTTTACATTAGATCTAACAAAGATTTTAAACCGTTACTGCTGAGTTATGCTGCATTCACCTAATGGAAAAAGGTTTGGAATTTTTACTCTCCCATTGGTTGGTCAGTAATCCCATCGTGCCAAAAATAGACCGAGTTCCCACCAATTGCTGGCCGATTTCTCAGCGCATCACTCGTCAAAAATATCTGCGTCTACAATTATATTTTAACTGATTGTCTTCCACCTCCACTTCGGTATTTGGGTATCGCCAAGCATGTTCTCTGGTTTCTAATTTGTTTGAATATATCCGTCCAAACAAGAAACCAGACCTCCTGGTCTCTGGAAGACTCCACTCTGGCCGGTATAGTTTCTTAAGGTACAAAGGTTTCCCGTTTGCACCTCGCCAATGAAAACTAGCGTTACTCTTTTATCTACACAGGCATGTTCTTTAATATTAACAGCACCATGAGCCTGCTGAAGGTCCAATTAAGATATCCTAGGGTACTCGGTGACCATTTGGTTGTAGGGCTGCAACTAACGAGTATTTTAATAGTCGACTAGTCACCGACTATTGAAACAATGAATCGACTAATCGGATAATTCTTTTTTTTTCTTAAATTTAGCAAGAAATTGCTTTAGTTATGTGGGAAATGATAATAAACACAAGAAAGATGGGTACTTCAATGAAATATGCATCTTTTATCCAACTTTGCTGCTGATTCGTACAAAAAGTAAATAAAAATGTCTGAAACCAGTTAGGCCCACTGCTCAGTGAGTTTAGACGTAAATCCATAGATAAATAAATCTCTGTCCATTTTTTAACGACAGACAAAGGGGTTTTAAGAAAAAATAATTAATTAAAATCAAGTAAACATTTGTTTCCTTTAAACCAAGCAGCAGCAAAACAGTAAATCAAACTAAGTGCATTTTCTGAGGTACGTTCGGAGGTCAACTGCAAAACAACTTTACAATTCTCAACAGTCTGAAATCTGACGGTTTTAACCACTGACTTTGTAGGAACAAATTCAAGTTGTAAGCACGGACTCTTGAACTGCGTTATCATCCGTTTAAACCCGGCACCATCGACCACAGAGAGCGGCCTCATATCATAGATCAGCATCTGTAATAATAACTCCGTGAGGACAGTCGCCTGTTGCGGGGTGCACATCTGCTTCTTTAGTAGAAAGGAGTCCATGGTGGCTCTCTTGGTCGGACTGCATGTATTTAATTTAAAATACGTTTGTCAGGCGTAACGTTGAAGCTCTCTTTTAAAGCGCAAAAAACGCTTAGAAAATCTATATAGTGCACCAAAAACAAAACGTGTCCGTGTGAATTTTGCTTGAATCTTACAGACGGGAGTCAGACTCCGTTTCAAGTGCCCGACATGCGGTTTTTTTAAATGTTCTACTTGCAAGGTCTGCTTTGCAAAATTTGCAAGTAGTGATGGGTCCGGCCACACCGATGCGTCGGCGCATGTATCAAGCTCATAGACCAAAACCCGTGTCGTAACGCGTATTGATTTCATTAAGTCACGTGACCGATACAGCAACTGTTTCGAACTGACACTGAAGCACCAAACTGTGTTTATAAGGAAGCCAATTTGTCAAATGGATGCATTCTTGATCTTTTTTGGTACAGCGTCAACTATGGAGCCTCAAGGCAAACCAAAGATTTCCGGAGTGTGGGACCATTTTGGGCTTACATCGGAAAATAAGGGAATTGTTTTCATTGCGTTCTTTCATCCGGTTCTTTTCAGTTTCTACGTGATCTATCTGAATCCAAATTCAGCTGAAATGCACACTTAGCCGAAAAAGCATAACAGACTAAATTTCAAAACGTTAAAATAAAAATTATGAAGAAAAACCTCAGTCCACTAACATCCTCATTTCAAGCACATTCACTTGAATTTTCACTTTATGGTTCATGTTCACATTATTTATTGTTATTTATTGTATTTATTTGACTGTATCTAAGAATATCACATATTTTTTATTTAACTTAGGTTATGAAATAATACAATATATAATATACAACAACATAAAATGAGTTAAATGTTATTGTATAAACTGGTTCATCAAATCAACCTACGTTTCCTGTAAGTATTTTTAATGTCCAGCAGGTGTCCGTATTCAGTGACAGTATCGACACAGTATCAATACAGTTTTTCTTTGTGTCGAAACGCTTCATGACGCCTCATCTACTCATCACTAGTTGCAAGTAATCTTTTTATTTGCCGTATCCAGGCACAAATGCTCCCAGAAGTTTTTGTTTTTGTGCGCGTTGCTAATCTGTAGGACGCCGCCATTTCTGTGTCGGTAACCGCTCAACGCTATTGTGCACGCAACTCTTGGTAGATTGTAATTAAGCAAGATCTCTCACTCTGTTGGAAAAACACGTCTGGCGACAAAAGTCCACAGTGGAATTCATTGTCGGCTTTTTCTATTATCGATTTTAGTCGACAATGTCGACGAATCGTTGCAGCCCTGTTTGGTAGCTGCTCCCAGGATGAACTTTCTAGACCTCAGCATGGTCTCCCCCTGCAAACTATTCTCCGTCTAGTGGAAGTATCTGTTTACAAATTCTTTTGAGGCCTATTTAGGCCTCTGACAAGTCTCAGAAGCTACTATAGCCTAGTTTCTACAAGCCTCAGAGTCCTCTTTGCATCTCTCCGTGGTGTTCACAGTAAGGAGCTGACCAGAAGAAATCTGTGTGAAGCCTAAATGGTTTTAAACTGCTACTGAATGTTTCACCATTGTTGAAGCTGATTTCAAATATACATGTGGCAACTGTTATGTTTGACACAAAGCTGAGAGTAAAGGGACTGTAGGAGGTTTAAATATTCACTTAAATCTATTTTTTAATGGATTTCTGTTTTTTGTCATGTGGCAGCATTTTAAGTGAGCTCTGCTTTGGACTGAAGAACCTGCTCTTTATTGCTGGGTAACTACAGTCCTGTGATCAAATGAAGTGTGCTGTAGGCAGGGTGATGTGGAGAAAGAGGAAGAGAGGATTGAGATTAATGATGACTTGCATGGAGGCAGATGTTTCCCTATAATCTGAGGGTTTAGAGAAGGATTAATGGATAGTACAGAACAAAGAAGAGACATTTACCACCAGTTTTCCTCTAAACTAATGCTGTGCTCTGTTTTAATCAGGAATGTGGGTTCTAGCAAAGATCTCTTTTTTTTTAATCAATGTTCAAAATATTAAACTTTTTCCTTTATTAAAAAAAAGTATTCAGAAAAGGAAGTTGTATATCGTATTCAATGGAGGGCGAATGCTTCTTTGTTATCCTTCAGATAATGGTGTAATTTAGGCCTGCACAACATTAGAATGAGGAGTATCCTGATACGATATTGATATTGGATATCGGTCCGATATCAGCCCAAAAAAAACCCAAGTATCTGATTATATCGGCCTGCATCTAAAATCTCTGATATTGGCACTCCAGTCTAAGCGGTCTGTTCCGGCATTGCAAAACACGGCATTTATTTTCTTCAATTTCAGTTTAATATTTAAGTTACCTATTGATTATTAATAAATTAGTAAATGTTTCTCATCACTATTTTTGTTAACTATTGTTCTCTAGGTAATATCACTTGATCAAGCCTTTTTGTAACATTCCACACTTAAATGTAATAAAAGCCTGTATGGGTCAAGACCAAAATATCAGCATCTTATCGGTGTTTTCTGGGCACCCCTGAATCGAATTTTAATGAGATGGTGATAGGGCTGAACGATCCATCGCTTTGAACCGAAAATCGCGATCTCAGACAACACGATTTTGGGGATCGTCACAGCTGCGGTCTTTCTCTGTGCTCCAATAATTTCGTGAATAATCTCACATGTATGCGCAATGCCGGTGTAAAAAGGCTCTGTTTCAGCCACCAATCATAAAGCTCCAACAGGTCACATGCTCTCCACTCCAATCAGTGTGAAGCACGTCATTCAATTTGAAACATGGCTAAAGCGGGAGCAGAAGCGTAGCCGACGAAATTAATATCAAAGAAAAGTAGCATCCGAAATCTGTTGACCGGCGGTTCTCTCGCATTATCTTAATGGAATGTATTGAAACTTGATTTAAAGAAAATAAATCGCGATTGAAATGGCACCCGCACTCTTTGCCAGAAAAATTGCAATTTCAATTTTCTCTTAAAATCGTTCAGCCCTGGATGGTGATTTTATCTGTAAATATTTAGATGGCATTATCAGCTGCGATATAGGCCTGGGAATTTTTAATCTAAAGGTTGTAGTTTATGACGTCTTTCATACTAGGTGGGTGTTTTGTTATTTTTAGTCAGTCAAGAATCTGATTCCCTGACAGACGTTCCTGGGCTCAACCGGTTCCACCTGAAACCGTTTCTTTTGTTCAAGACCTATCTGCACCAGCCCATCCCTCTAGGATGGTGGTAGGGAGGTTTTGATCACCACACTGCATCACTTGAGGACAATTTAGATAGACCAAGTAGTCTAACACTCAACAGTTAGAAGACGCAAACTTCTTAGAGAAGGACCTCGGGCCATCACTGACCGCTAATCTGTCCGGTCTGGGCCCAAATCCGAGGGATGATATCTTATAATCGTATTCATCTGTGAGACCAACGTCACCAAGAGCACATCTGATAACACACTAGATTATATTGGAATCAGCCATGTGCTGTAGAAGGAAATCCGTGAACATCTTATTGAACAAGCAAAGGAATGCTGCGATCAGATCCATTTGCATCAACTGAACATGCTCCTTTCGGACAAATAAAAGTGCTGAGCGTGAGATGAGAAATTCTATCCACACAGAACCGTTATGCTGGTGCGGGTGGACTTTGTTGCATAGTTGACAGGCCAATGAATCAGGAAAATCATGAAATGTTGAACACGAATCAACTGTCCTCATTTTGAGCCATGCAGATGTTTTCCAGAATGATATTGTCCCGAACCCATAACCTAGATGTCACGATTGGTTAAAGAAGAATCCCATTAAGGCGATGAAATGGTCTCGTCAGTCGGCACACCACTCCTTTAAAATCCGCGGAGAGAGCGGACATTGGGACTTATAGCCAAGAGTTTCTGTGAAGACAGGAGGACCAGATTTGGCCTAAGACAGAAGGAAAACCAGATAACTAACTTAAAAACAGGTTTCTTTTCGGGAGATGTTCTTTCTCCTTTCAGGGAAGTATAAGCTCAACTTCTTTGTAATGAACATACAAAAAAATCCCAACACATTTTCTGTTACTGGATACATTTTAGAAAACAAGCACGTAAGGCAACCCATTGCTTCGTCTGCAGTACCTCTCCTGGTCAGTTTGACCTCAAGACAATTCAGAAAATCTGCCCTCCAGAAAGCTTACGAAACAACAGGACCACACCAGCAGGGGGCGCTACAGACCCACTGCTAACTGGCGTTTAACATCACTGCATTGCACCCAGTCAGTCAACTCCTATGACTCAACCTACTAACTAAACGCATGATGTCTCAGTGGCAATTATTTTTGTTGTAGAGTTAACTTAGTTAGAAGCGTCCGATGCAGCTGCTTGTGATGATTTATGATCCTAAGTTTGGTTTCTCCGCTGCTTTTAAGGGGCCTTGCATGGATTCACAATTAAACTTTAGTCCATCCCTCTTAAAGGTTTTTTTCTTTTCTTTAAATCACACCCAGGCGCTTGATTTTTAAAAGAGACCTACTCAGGTAATCGCAGCACTTGCAGCAAGGCATTGTGGGTGCTTCGAGAGGCTGGAATGTGCCTGGTTAATGTGGAAAAACAGCATGGCTTTATCTGGCGAATAATCTCAGATGATTGGGGAAGTTTTTTTTTTTCAGTTTGCAGAGGAATATCTTCCTTCCAGCAGTAAGCAGAAAGTGATTACTGAAAAAGGACAAGGGGTGTGGGGAAAGTTTTCCTGCCAGACACGAGAACGAGGAACACCTCCTCTCTGGCATCCGCACTACGGCCGAGAGTTTCAGCAAACCCCAGTCGTACTGTACGTGACATTTATTCAGCGGCACGTGGTGGGGCCCTGGACACACACCGTGGGCCGGTAAATAGGACGTCGATGAGTCCCTCATTTATTTGGCCGGCGTCTCAATGTGATCTCTCAGTTCGAGGGGAATTTAAAGACTTTTCTTTCTTATTACTTCATCATATCTTCATTGTGCTGTTTTGTATTTGCTAGATTGAAAGACTGCATGCTTGTTTTCATTAAAATATAAGGCCTGAAAGCTCGACTAAATAAAACAGGCTTGCTCCCATACGCTTAGCCTTAATCTTTTCTGCAGAACTTCTTGAAGCTCCATCTCATAATACCAATTTCTGTTTTTAAATGTTTTATTTTTACAAGCAACACATTGAATTTGCTGGTTGGGACCACTAATATCTTCTGTAAAGAGACATGTAAAACTGCCTAGTTTTACATTTTGTGCACCAAATATCGTATGCAATATTACACAATATATTAAATCATTAAGTAATATATTAATGTACAGCCAGTCACAGGCAATAGAAATTACTGTTGCTTGATTCGCTGCTTTGCAAGCAGCAACCAATGGCGTGTTAAGTAGTATTGAGTCTAGGTACTTCAGCCTTTAGAAGTGCATTTTCTGTATTAAGTGTTATTAAAGGGAACCATTGTGTAAATAATGAACTGTAACTTATTAAAGGTGCAATCTATCATAAACATTTATGGGAATGAGACTTTTATTACAGTTAATTTAAATCATTACTAAAGAACCTTCGGTGTTGGTTCATTGTGGACAAAGGCGGTAGTGTATTGCCTGATGGAAGACTGCATTTCCCCTGAGCACCAGCGCATAGTGTGGTAAAATCCCAGTTGCCTGCAGTTGGATTGAAGTACGTTTCTGTTTCCAATGTCTGTGTGGAGGATGAATAGCGATGAGGTGATGAATCTGATTGTGGTGAAACAATGTCGTTTGATGATGTTGAAAGTAAGAAACGGGGGAAGTGATTTATACCGTGAATCAGTCGGCACATTAGTTGTTGTTTTTAGTGGCAGGGCTCCTGCCAGCCTCCTCAAAGTTGCTTGTTGCCAGTTAAAGCGATACGGACCCCCTCGGGCAAAGACAGAGGCGTCATTCAACGAGCTGTAAATCAGCATATAACCCCAAAAGGTATGAAAATATTTTATAAAGGTCGAAAAGTTACTTAGTGTTGCTTTAAGATTTTTCTTTCTAAGGGGTAAGCACGCCTTATTTCTGAGAATATGAAATGATGTTTTGTTCAGGGGGCAGCTGCTGTAAAATGGAAATGAATTCATCATATTTCCACTGTCAAGAAGAAACTGGGTTTCTTATATGATGTGATGTGGGCTGGTTGACAGGCTCTTAACTTTGCTTTAGACCTAAACAACAAAACAAAGGCCGAATGGCATTACATTCAAATATAGAAGGATATGGATGGATATAAAGATTTTCCAGAGACCAGATTTGAATCGTAACAAGTGCGAACTCACACTGGCATCATTGCGTAACAAGAAATTCAAACTAGTATTTTTGCACTAGCTCAGGTGAATCTACCTTAGATATATGAAAAGGATAAAAATCATATCTTGATGTGGTTCTGGCTATTATTCTGAAAAATTCGTTCACTGCCATGTGAAAAAATCCGATTTTTACACGTCCGTCTAGACGGCCAGTAGTCACATTGAAAAAGCCTCATCTATTAACAAAAGGCTGCCAGTTTTCATATGAATTTGTACCATTAAAAAAAAAAAAAAACTCCCATATTTATGGAATTGATTTTAGATAATAAAAGGTTTATCACTTTTTTGTGTTTCTTTTATATATGTGGGTGGTTGTTTATTTTATACTTTTGTTTGGCTGGGTTGCTATAGCTCGGCCACAGCACTTCTCAAACAGCACCACAGATTGGAGCGAAACCAAAAAATACAGTGTTTTATTTTTTAATTGGGGGAAAAAATTATCAGCATATCTAGATGTGAAGTGGAAGACCCGGATTATATAAGCACAAGTACATACATCAACACTCAGTTGGGTAAGAGGGCTTTAGGCGGTGATTTAATGGAATCCCTCCTCCATCCAATACTTTTCTTTAACGGCTGGGCTGTCCAACAATAAACGGTGCTAATCTGGGTGTTTTTTTCAAACGCGCTGAAGGACAACAGGCTGCACTCCTGGGCGGCTCGAGGGGGGTTAAGTGACAGGGTTTCCTGCTAATGTCTGTAAGCACGGGTTTCCCTCAGTGAGTTGAATCAAAATCCACACGTCTCCTTTTCA
This sequence comes from Orestias chungarensis, assembly GCA_032876305.1. Classification (NCBI taxonomy): domain Eukaryota; kingdom Metazoa; phylum Chordata; class Actinopteri; order Cyprinodontiformes; family Cyprinodontidae; genus Orestias; species Orestias chungarensis. The sequence continues at coordinate 408,973 of JAVLVB010000380.1, forward strand.
AGGGAGGAAGAGATTCCTTGAAGCGAATGTTGTTTTACCACGAAGTGAATGTTGTTTTATCACTTATACTCCAACTTTCTCAGACCCACGCATAGAGCCCACCATCTAACAGATACAATGCTACATATTTTTGAAGTGGAAGGAAAATGAGAGAGGGTGTACGGATAGTAGTCCTCCCCTTAATCAACTCCCACGGCATCCAAGAATCAAGATTCAGTTTATTTCTATAGCGCCAATTTCCAACAGATGTCGTCTCAAGATACTTTACAAGAAAATCAATTAAAATCAAAGATACATCATAAAAAAAAGTTTCCAATCTAAGGAACCCCAGCAGATTCATCGAGTCATTGACTTGCAGCATTCACTCCTCTGGAATCAGCAGACAGAAACAATGGCTTGTGTTGTCGTTGACTTTGCAGCAATCCCTCATACTTAGCATGCATGTAGCGACAGTGGAGAGGGAAAACTCCCCTTTAACAGGAAGAAAGCTCCAGTAGAACCAGGCTCAGTACAAGCAGCCATCTGCCACGACCGACTGGAGGTTTGAAGAGACAGAAAACTAAAATAGACGCAGAGGAAACTGGAAAATAAGAGAGTTCATAGCAGCAGTTGTAGAACATCACAGGAAGCATCTCAGCCCATGTTCTCCTCCAAGAAGCTGTCTCAGTTAACAGAACCAGACCAGGTGTGGCTACAATGGAGAGAAGAACACTAAGAGAAAACAAAAGGTTAACAAGGTTGAAATAATGATAACTAAGCAGATTGGACAAAGAAAGAAAGTAGCAGAGAGAGAAGTGGTCAGATTGTCCTCCAGCAGTCTAAGCCTATAGCAGCATAACTATAGAAATAACTTAAATAACTTAACCCTATAGAGTGAGACATGAAGAAGGTAGAGCAAAGGAGAACCGTCTGTCAAGACTGAGTTCCTTCCCCAATCTGATTAGGCTGTCTTCTCTACCTCTTCCTAACTATAAACTTTATCAAACAGGAAGGTTTTAAGCCTAGATTTGAAACTAAACAGGGTGTCTGCCTCACGGACTAAAGCTGGAAGCTGGTTCTCCTTCAGTGTCACCTAATTGCTGTGTTGTAAAATGTCGGTAGGAGTCCCAGCCTGTATGGATGAGAAATTGTGGAAGAAGCAAATATACTCTGGCGAAATGTTGAATGTTTTAATTTGTAGTTGGGGGGTAAATAACTGCTTCGTATTACGTTACAAGCTTAAAAAGAAAAAAGTTGATCAAAGCTGCGAGATGCATATTCAAGAATGTTTTTTTTTTGCCGTAATTGCAACAAAAGGTCGTTCTATAAATTTATTGACCCGTACCTATGAGTATTGATTGTATATTGATGAGTATATTTTCAAGGCGCTCCACTTCAGAACCTAACCTGAATATTTGTCTGGGATATTTCCATAGCTTTCTGATTCGTTTGTCTGTTTTTATTTACTGTCATTAGTTTATTTTTAATACATTGCTTATAAAAAAACGTATTCACACCCTATGAATTTATTTTGCAGTACATATTTTCATTTTCGTTTAGATTCGATTACAAAAAAAATCACAATATAAATAAGTGATTGCATAAATATTAACCCCAACATAAATAGTAACTCCAATGCAAGTCAGTATTTAGTAGCTGCCAGAGAGCATTCCCACATCATGATGCTGCCACCAGCAGGCTTCAGAGAGGGGGACTGCGTGTGTTAGGGTCAAAATCCTGTATTTTGGACTCACAGTTCCGAAGAACTTTTCTCCCAATTTACCTTTTTAAGCAAATTCTAGTCAAATTGTCCTCAACAGTGGCTCTTTAACTGCCAGTCTTCTGTAAATGTTTGTCTGCTGAGATCAGATTCTCTTCCACCTGAGCGGCCGTAGCTTTTAACTCCCTCAGTGCAGTCTGAGGTGTTCTGGTGGCCTCTCTCGCTAGTCTCATTGCAGTTTGCGAGGACTGCGTGATCCAGGTAGATTTAGACACATACACATATTAAGGTTACATCATTTAATTAAAAGTCGATTATCAGCAAAAGTGTGAGTGATTTAGACGTGTGCCCCCGCAGGCTCTCACCACCGGCAGCATCCCAGGCTTCATCGACGTGGTAATGAACCTGAATTCTCCGGCTCTTGTGGAAGACAACCTCATCTGGCAGGCCAGGACAGCGGGGAAGAGGATCGTGTTCTACGGAGACGACACGTGGGTCCGCCTCTTCCCAAAGCACTTCATGGAGTATGATGGAACAACCTCGTTCTTCGTCTCCGACTACACCGAGGTGAGTAAGAGTTAAATCAGCCAAGGTTCGGCGGAGAACCGAGCTGTGATTGATGGATTTTTCTGCGAACGCTCGCAAAGGATTAAAGCCCCAGGTGTTTTATGTGATACAGGAATTTTAAGAAATGATTGATAAGGAATGGTGAAAGCTTTGCCATGCTGTGTAGAAGATTGATGTTCAAGACATATTGCTTGGAGTGAGCCCATTTTACCACAGCTTTCACAATGTAAACACTTTAAATAAGCCAGCAAGTTTATGGTGATTGAAAGTCAGAGGAAGAGTCAAACAGAAGGTATAATAAAAAGGTTGCGTTGCACTTTTCCTAAAGTTAGTAAAGACTCTTTACAAAAAAAAAAGAATAAAAATAATAATATTTAGTACTCTAAATGTTTTCAATGAATGGCAAAAGTATGCGTACCATTTGATCCTGTCCGGTAACTTCCGAAATCAAGAGACTAACTAGGACTAATAAGAAGATCCACATGAGGGGTTTTAATGAGAAATACGCACCACGGATATTTTTTCACAGCCTTTCAATCGTTTGATTGTAGCTCTGTCTGGAATTTTTGGGTCATTGCTGAACCTTCACGCTTTATGCTAGAATTGCTCTTTATTTGGTCTTCCCTAGTAAAGAAAACCATCCCCAGAGCACCATGCTGCTCCCGCCATGTTGGACCAAAACAGTGGTGTGTGCAGTGTTAGTTTTCTATAATGCATCGGCTTTGCCAAGCCAGCTTTCAGCTCTTAAAAGCTATAAGCATTCCTCTGCACAATATTATGAAGCGTTACGGACACGGACTGAATAGCCCTGCTCTCTTCCACCGCTGCACTCGTCAAAATACAACTGTTGGCAGACTACAATTTTAAAACGGCAAAAAGAATCCGTGTCATTGTTTACAGCTCCTTCTGTCGTTCGCTGATCGGCCCGCATAATATGTATCCTGAGAAATCGAGCTCACTGGGAGAATTTCCAGTCAGAGCACAGACGGGTGATGAGAATCCAGTGAAATGCCAGGTTACTCATAGGCTAGCAAGTTACGTTTTAAGTCTCATTTTTCTTGAACATGATGAAATTTAGCTTTACTTTTTAAGACTTTTTTTTTTTTTAACTTAAACAAAAACATTTGTCTGGCCATTAAAAAAAAAAGAGGAAAAAAAAGGCCAGATTTGGCCAGATATGATGGATGACCACGTCTGAGTAACCTGGATTGTTTGGGTTTACATCTGCATTGCACGCTCACCATTTCCAGGTTTCCGAGTTTGAAGATGCTAATCCAGAACTAACTGCTGTGTTGCATGATTTTCACAAGGCTTTACTAATTGACCTCTTTAGACAATGTATCCCAAGTTTGTTTAGTTAGCAGTACTGGATTAAAAGTATGGTTGGCTGATACAAATGTTTTCACTTCTGATACCATACCAATATCTTAGTCTTTGACTTTGCCCGATACCGTTATTGTCCCCATAACATATCTGCCTGAATAATACAGACTTTTATTCCTATTATAGTGTAAGAACAAAAATTTTGATTAAGTAATATTTCTCAGAGAACAGAAGTTGACAACAATAGTTACCAGATAAAAATCATCCAGTTAATATCCAGTGAATAAATATTTATATTTCTTTAAATCTAAATACCGTTGAAAAAAAATAATGAAAAGTTTTGCAATCAAATCCTGGATCTGACTGCTTGTGTTGAGATTTTAGATGGCAGGTGACGTAATCAGATATTCATTTTTTTGGGCTGATATCGGACCAATATCCCCAATCAGGACAGCCCTAATTAAAAGTGCATTAACTTAAAGGCATGATTACAGGGTGCTTTAAAATGTTATTTGTTTAAAACTTTGTAATGCTCATTTTTCCTCTCACTTCACAATGAGGTAGTGTTATGAAAATTGTGTTTGACTATTGTTTTGTAACGTGATGAAATGTGAAAAAGCGAAAGGCGTAAAAATCCTTGGGATTGTGAGGCAAACGTTTCTGGAATGAAGTCATTAGTGCCGCTAATCAAACAGGGACACAGAGAGCTGAGATCATTCAACAAAACTGCTCCGCGGTCACACCTCTGGGACTGTACAAGCTGTTATTGTTTATACTACAGGTTTGCTGGTACTGGGCGCTTAACCAGAAACAGGGCTTATATTTGTATCACAGATTTAGGCAGTTAGTTTTAATTGTTTTTGTTACATTTTGACTAATTCTGCAGCTGACAAGCTGAAAAGAACATCAAACTTCTCCTCCAAGTAAATATGTCTCTGCCGACATATAGGTCGACAACAATGTAACCCGCCACCTGGACAGCACCCTTAAGAGAAATGACTGGGACATACTGATCCTCCACTACTTGGGCCTGGACCACATCGGTCACATCAGTGGACCCCACAGTTCCCTCGTCCGACCCAAGCTGCTGGAGATGGATGACATCCTGAAGAAGATCCATAGCGCTCTAGTTTCTAAGGTGAGCTTGTTTACCCCCAGCATTGTTTCAGAGATCAGTAAACATGAAGTACACATTTCAAACAGTTTTCATATCTTCTCAGTATCTCCAGTTTGTCACGATTGGGCGATCGTGGTGAGTCGCATGAAATCAACGAAGCCCCTCATTCTCTTGTGCTTATGCATAGTTATGAGGTTGTTGCAAGTTATCCCCAAAAGTTTTCAATATGGTTTAGAGCAACACTAGAGAACCATCCGTCTTGGAGGATTTCGGTTGCCCATTGTGGAAAAAAGTGTTAGTTGCCCGAAGGAAGACTGCATTTCCCATTAGCACCAGCGCCTAGCCTGGTAAAATCCTGACCTCCCGTTCTCCTGAAGTTGAATTGAAGCACAGTTTCTGTTTCCAGTGTCTGTGTGAAGGATGAATAGAGATGAAGTGACTAATCTAATCATGGTGAAACAATGTCTTCTGATAATGTCCAAAATAAGAAACGGGGCAAGTGGCGTATGCCGTAAAGCAGTCGGCACATTCGTAGTTGGTCCTCAAAGTTTCTTAGTGCATGTTAGAGCGATACGGACCCCCTCGGGCCAAGACAGAGGCGTCATTCCACAAATATTTTATGATGTTGAAAATTTACGTAGTGTTACTTTAAGTAACTGCTAACTCAGGTGGCACTTCAGGACGTGGGTTAAGTGGGGTGTTGTTGAAATCGAGGTTATTCTTCCTTTTTCTCTCTTTCAAAAATGTTTTCTATTGCAAAATAGAAAAAAACCACAAAAGCAATCATGAAATCATGAAGAGGCTGTAATATAAATGTTATGGGGAAATCAGTATTGACTAGAGTATGTATTTGGCCTATGGAGAACCGTAACTGACAGAACAAAAATAAAACCAGAACTATATAAATGGCCCAATAAATAAACTAATAAATTTAAATTCACCATTTATTTCAATAAGGACATTAATCATGTGTTTTATAACTCGCTTAATTTGACTTTATTATGTTTGGGCTTTCACAGAATACGTGTTTGTGTTGGCGGCACTCATTGACACGAATGTCGACCGTCTAATTTTTGCATAAGATGGAGAAAGCGGCTGCTTCATTTATTGGGCCATTCAATTTTAATTTTGTTACTTTTGGCGCTGAATAGAGGAGGTCAAAGCTTTTGCATATGTCAGAGAAGGGAAATCCGCCAAGGACTTCTGCGTGATACACCTTTTTATAAGCAAACTTAAAACATTTGAGATGGACACTTCAACTGATTCACATCATTATCCTTTCATGCCTTACGGTGTGATGTTACAGACACTTTCTTACAGCTGTCCTTGAAGCCCCAAAACTTAAACTAATCTATTTTAACTGCTTATTCTTTCCTAAAATATGATTTGCTATAAAGTCTAAATTCGAGTTTTTTACTCCTCACCCAATATGTCAGACTTGCTGTTACTGAAAATTACCACAGCCTGATAGAAACTGTAACCCATGCAAATATAAAAAGGTAATAAATAACTGATGCAATTTGTGAATATTTCGCATTATCAGGCTCTGGTCGTTTAATTAAGGAGATGATTTGCACCGCCGTCAGCAGTTATGTTATCTGTTCTATCAGACACAGAGATTTAATAAACAGTTATCTCTGGTAGGTGTTCAGATCTCAATCTTTGTGTTCCCCCTGCTGCCGCTGACTGCAGTGCATGCTCTCCTAATGGGCATTGTCTCGCTGTCATACCGATATATAGCCGCTACTTAAACTGTCAAGTCATCTCCGCCTGGAACGGCAATCTCCCATCTCTTTTGCTTCACTTTGTGTTTCGGTTAAAAAGGCAGAAAGAGCGGCGGCCATCCCAAAATAAATATGTTAGGGTGTTATTTTAGATTCATTAATCTAGCATTTCACCAAATCCCAAAAGTTGCTAGTTATGTCTAATTATGTCATATTTTCCCAGGCTTGGATTTTCATCATTTCAGTAATGCTAGTGCTCTACAGTAACCATGTGAACATAAATAAAAACCCGCCCATGTGGCGTCCTGCGGGAGATCGTAGAAAAACAAACGTTTTCTCTGATTCCTTTTCACTGTGAAGGTGTTCGGAGGTGTGATTCCCATCATATGGGAGTGTTTCACACGCTGCTGCAGATGCGGTGGGTGTCGTCTGCCGCTCCATCCTGATGGAACGACGGCTTCCAGCTGCAGGATAGAAAGAGGGTGTAGGATTCAAATGACAGCCCACGCTGCTCTGTTTGTAATGAGGTGCCAGTTGTCTCTTTCCATGCATATTAAGGGGCAGAGAGATGTAACATGTTCTATTAAAACAAGATTGGAAAGCGCAACCTCTTGGTCTAAAAGGCCTTGGTTATACCTTTGTGTTAATGTTGAGCTCAAGGCCTCAATCTTCTCATCCTGATATTTTATTTTTTTTAGGGTCGCCTTTGCTGTTGGATGTATAAGATTTCTGACAAAACAGGAACTGGTGTGAGGTTCAAAGGGGAACAAACGGAACTTGATTGACTTGTAGGACAATTAAAAATTACTTTGCTCAAACATGTAATTAGTATGGAAGTCGTCTTGATGGAAATAAAATAAAAAAAATCAGACCTTAGACACACACACACACACACACACACACACACACACACACACACACACACACACACACACACACACACACACACACACACACACACACACACACACACACACACACA
>JAVLVB010000380.1:416484-439089 GCA_032876305.1 Orestias chungarensis
TGCCTAACCCTACATACTAAAAGTGTATTCCTAAACTTACTTAAAACGTGCCTTTGAACCTGCCCTCTAAAAAGGGTTAAAAGTGGGTCATGGTCCCAACAAGATATATAGGTTGTTAAATATGAATATACAAGGAAAGGCCCCCAAAAGGCAGCATAAACGAGTATTCACACATACACACATGTTTTCCATAATGTTGGTAGAAATCATCATAATAAAGCAATGTATAGTGAAATGTTAATAAAACAGTGGATTAGACGTTGAACAGAGTGTTTTTTTTTTTGTGGGGCACCCATCTGCTTAAGAACCTTGGCAGGTGAGGAATATGGAGCAAGTTTGTTTTTGGAAGGAAAAACTTCCCTCATTATAACTTTCAGAAGGATGACAGATGTTGTCTGCATCCTTGGGCCTTTTGCACCAGGCCCAACACCTCTCAAATACATCTTTGGCACTCAACTTGCACCCCTTATTTTACTGAGATGGAAGAACTCCTGCAATGCCTCAACAGTAAGAAAGGAATCAGTTTACAGAAGGGTGGCCCAAGTTCCTTCCTTGAGTGCTGCTATCCAGCAACTTGTGGATGAAAGCCCTGCTCCAAAACACCTGCATCAAATGAACGGCTCATTACCAGGCAAGTGGAGTAAGGTATGCATCCAAAAGTTAGAAGCTCTCCAGAAATGAACTTGGGCACAATCTCAATGTGAAGAAAATGCACCTGTTAGGCAGGCTATGGTGCAGCGTGTCAAGCATTAAAGACAGTTTTGTAGGAGCACATTTTAACTTTTCCACATGCTGTAAAGTAAGTAGATCACGTGATGTACAATAAACCAAGAAGAAAAGGAAGTTGATTGTGTCTATTTGCAAGCTGTAATGATGCACTCAGTCGGTATCAGTGGCGTTTAGTACATTTCTTGGGATGGTTTCTCAGCTCTTCTGTCCTCTTTGCATTTTTCACAAGCTTCTAACGGGTAAAGCATAAAAATGTCTTTTCCTTTTTTAATTTTTTCTACCGAGTTAGCGTTGTAATGAGCCTTCAGGGCCTTAAAACGCCTTTTAGGCCAGACTCTTTCCTGCAGCCTTTGTTTGGAGCATTCACTAAGCTTTTATACACCCTATGAATGCATACAAATATTAGTTACATTTAGCAGTAGAATAAATACAAGCTGACCTAAGAGGTTTTCCTTAAGTGCAGTCTTTTTTACTCCAGATGAAACTTTCGCGTCCTGAATACTAAGTGGTGTCGCTTGGCTTTTGATTTTAAGGTTTCTGTGTGGGACAGCACTGGAACTGAAGAGTCTTTGGAGAGTAACCGAATCTTTTGTTTTTCTAAAATCTCAAGTAGCCTTTTATATCAAGCCACTTTGCTATGAGTCATAAAGCCTCCCTGTTGAATCTATAGTCATTTTAATTATAACTTAGGGTTGCTTTGACTTAAGTTGAAAGGGAATCACTTAGGGAAGAACCATTAGCTGTAATTGTTTATTTCTTCCAAGGCTTGAAACATAATAGAAACATCACCCTGAAGTGTTTGTCATGACTTCCTTTTCAGATGTCATAATATAAAGCCTTCCTTTTTGGAGCTGTCTGCTGTTCTCTACAACAACATTATGATCCCTGAGGAAGCCTGTTTTTATTTTAGTAAATGAGTCAGGAGGACATTTTGAATTTTAGACTGAAACAGTTGGCGGAACATAACAGAAGGTCATTAACACTTGTGCTTTGGTTCTCTTAGGAGGCGGAGGGAGCTTTGCCCTATCTGCTGGTGCTCTGCGGAGACCACGGCATGTCTGAGACCGGCAGTCACGGCGGCTCATCGGAGCCGGAAGTCAACACGGCTTTGGTGCTCATCAGTCCAGCCTTCAAAAGAAAAGGTAACTAACTAAGGTAACTGGGGAAGGCTAACTCATAAATGTTAAAGGGTGAAACCTTCTGTTGTGTGTGTCGCCTCCCAGATGAGGTCGCATCAGCTATGATGTTGGGAACGTGTGCCAAAAATACGCTCACTAGCACAAGTGTTCCTGGAAGTGATGAATGAGGCTCAAGTGTGAACGTGTGACTGTGATAATTAGCTCTTATCAGGTTCTATTTTTGAGATTGTCCTTGCTTGTTGTTTTATTTATACACCATTCATGCTAATTAATCACATGCTGGTGTTCGCTAACAGTGTGTCCTGCAGAGTTTGAATGAGAGGTAATCACTAGGATGTTATGTTTGAATATTTCTTATTTCAGCCAGCTGAAAGCAGACATAACTCAGAGCTCAGGTCATACTCCGCTCGTTCATCTGTTGGTCGGTCTATCCGTCATTGTTTACACTCTCCCCAGTGGTTGGTCGAGTTTAATTTCGAAAAGTAACACAAAAAACGAACAAAATTAACCACATCTGAAGTCAGTGATTGTGTAATATGTTTAATCAGTAGGTTTATTTTCTTAACTTTTTACATGCAAAAAAAAACGTGTGACCTGTGTCGGTAACATGTTGTCATATGTTATTGAGAGAAAGAAAACATGGCTAACTCTCTCTAGAAATGCTCTGTAACATTTCTTCACCATTAGATTATAATCTATTAATCAAAAGGAAATGTCTCTAATTAAATGAGCCATAATCCTGTAAGGTAAGGACTTCCCTTAGACGTAAACATGGTGGCATGGAATTGTGTTGCTTAATGAAATCCGTGGCCTCATTAGCATACCTGGCTATTCTTTCAAATGAGGGGTCATTAGCAGAGAGCTTGTCTCCCCGTGGTTTTTATTAATACACGCTCTCCCGTATCAGAATATGCTGTTTGCCAAATACCTGGGCTTCACTCTTTAATCTCATTGCATCACAAAGAAAGCCCATATTGGCAGAACATTTAATTGACTTTGCTGGGAGGACGCTGAGAGGCAAATCCGCTTCGTTCACACAGCGCTAGGACTGTTGTTTTGTATTTCGCTGTGTTTCTCTATTTCTGTTCAGTGCTTTTGCATTTGCTGTCCTGGAACCAAATTGAAATGGCTATAAACATTTTGACAGTGTTTTCAAATGGGAAAATAACTTCCTTGTTAGCTCACCAAAACTGTGGAAGCAAGTCAGGAGTAATTGAGAACAAATTTTAGGGATTTGCGTTTTTTAAAAGTATGTACAATAAGGCTGCTAAATAATTGTCGATGGGAGAATAACAAAATAATTAGCTGTACTTTTACAAGTTTCAGAGCGGCTCTGGACCAATCCCTCCTCAGAAACAAGGTTGTTGATTTTGGGACCGTGAATATATTTCCAAACCAAAAACTGTTGACAAACAATAATTAAAAGCTTCTTGTTATGGCAAACAATGACAAAACAATACTGTGGAATTATTCTACATCATGACAAAAATGTGAATCATCACAGAAGTAGAGAGCACACTTGTTTTTACTCAAGTTTACCCATTTAATATTGTTTTTAAATACATTTTTACTGTAAATATTTGGCATATTTCTTTAATAGCTCCCAGGTCATGTGAACAACTTAATAAAAATGAGCCCTACATTGTTGTTGTAGATGGCAGAGATGAGGGAACATGTTGTTGAATGTCATCAAACACAGGTTTAAACCTGCATGAGTTACAGAGTAATATGTACTAAAGTAACATCAAAACAAAGCTTACTTCCTGTTTACAGGGGGCGGTGCTTAGTGACGCCAGCATAGTCGATGTGAATGTGTTCAGAGCTGCTCTATTATGAGGGAGTGAAAGTTTCTTTGAGGCGTGACCTTGCTCGTGGAAGTTATTCCACCTCGATGCTTTATGGCGATGGGTCAGATTTGGAAGCTTAGCCACGCCCACTCACTGGGATGTAGCTAAAAGCTTTTTATCACTTTTGCCCTTCAATGCCTCAAGACTGTGCAGAGTGACTGAAGTCTCCACGTTCAAAGCTGTCGGAGAACTTTGTTCAGATACGTGCGTAAAATAGAGAAAATGGCGGCTTAGGTCCAAAATGGTTGACTTCCTGTGGGATTTGGAACAGGGCTCCAAGAGAAACACATTGTGCCAAATTTCATGGTTGTTTGTCAAAGCATGGCTTGGGCTGTTTTTTAAAGATTTCTAGGGGGTGCTGTGGAGGCATTGTGCCATGTTCATCAAATTTTGGACCGCACACCTGGATTAGGAATGATCCGAGTGAGTTTGATGCATCTGGGCTCCAAACTATGGAATTTAGAGCCAAATGTATGGCCACGCCGTCCACCGACAACTGTTGGTGCTTTAAAGCAAGTTAAACCAACATGTTATGTTTTATCCCTCAAGACTCTGTTGGGCCAGAGATGTAGCTCTCCAATTAAAAAAAGCGACTTTCTGTTATGAGGGGGCGGTGCTTATATGACGTCATTATATTACCACATAGGATCGTCAAGCATCCAACATGGATGACTCATACCAACTTTGGTGCAAATTCTGCTTTTTATGTGAAAGTTATAGCTGCTGGAAATTCATGGCGAATATGCCAACTTTGAGACCTGATCCCGCCCCTTTAACATTCTCAAAACCTCAAGATTTTGAAAACTTTTAATCCTGAATGCCTTATGGCCATAGCGGCCAAGTTTAAAGCTGATAGCTAAAAATCTCTAGGAGAAGTTCGTTAAAGTTCGACATGTATGAAAACTCAAAAACGGCCAAATTTGACCCTTTAACCCAAAATGACGGACTTCCTGTTGGATTTAGGGCATACCTCCAAGAGAGTTTTTGTATTGTTTTAGGGGGATCTATCTATACACCGAGTTTCAGCTCTGCAGGACTTAGGGGTTGGTCTTAGGGGGCTTGTAGAGTGGTTTGACCACGCCCACTTTTGGTTCCATTAAAATACTGAAATTTGAGGTGGGGGAGTTTTCGTAAATGTTTAGGCCTTCAAATTAGCGAAACGGGTTGCGGGGGAATAATAATAATAATAATAAGATGAAAAAAAAAAAAAAACCTAACAGATGCAATAGGCCAATTAATTGACAAGTCCAACTAAACCTTGACCAGAGAAGTTTGTGTCTGTCTTTAATCTGTGCTGGCATCATTTGCTGATAGATCCTCTGTTCATTAGTGTAACCTGAAAACCTCGCTCAAACACAGACTCTATTGAGAGGAATAAAGCACTCCCACTGTCTCTCTGTGTTGTAAGAAGCCCTCTCCAGGAAGCGGATCGTCAACATTGGAACGCCTGACAGGAGACTGGCTTTGAAACATAAAATCCTCGGCTCACTTGATTAAAATGATTAAGTTCGTCATTTTCCTTTACATGTTGTTGCTGTAGACATCCTGACAACCCTCCTCATGGGTATTAATATGAGAATAATGATGGAGGTGTTTGTTGTCTGTGTTCAGTCTGGAAATTGCCGCTTCCCTGATACTAACCCACAAACTCGATTTCCGCTGCCTTTGTGCATAATACGAGAAGTTTTTGACTCTCCTACTCGTGTGGCATTCATTTGCCCACAGTGTTTACCGCTGAGGGGTCAGAAGTCGTGGAGCAGCAGCGACTACAACAACATGCCCCATTAAACTTGTTGCACTTCATCAGGCTCGCTAGTAATCGAACGCCGTGGGTTATTTCACTGCCACTGTTGTTACATTTCTGGCTCCAGGACATGACTTTCTTTTGTAAGTATGTCCTAAAGAGGATAACGCAAGGCTTCGTGCACAGGAGTCTAAAACTCTGTAAAACGAATAAAAAGTATTGTGTTGTTCATCTGTAAATAAAAATGACTGAACTAGAGAAATTAGGATAGAAACAAATTGTCATGCCGGTGATCTTTTACACAAAGCTGTGCTTGGAATGTCTCGACATTAGGGGATAGAAACTCCCACAACCGCACTGCGGTTCCTACAGTTTGGAGAAGTTGCGGATTAGATTAGCAATGATGGCATCAATGTTTTTTATTACAATTTTTAAGGGGTTAATTTAAAAAAAATCTAAAATGGCCATTTTGATTTTGCAAGTGAGGCTTGTTTTGTTTTTCTTTTTTTTTAACCTTATTTAAAAAAAAAAAGAGTCAAGCTAGAAGTAGAGATGAAAACACATTTGCTAAATAATTTCTGATGAACTGAGCTTATTCTACTGCATCCTGTTTGTTAAAGCCATGTTTTATGTCAACATCTGATGAGATTAACCATTACCTGTCATTAAAAGTAAAGTCTTGAGTCAGTCGATGTTTTTATCATCAGGACGTTTTGCCGTTTTCATTTTGCTCCTCTGTTGTGTTACTCCAGCGGGAATGGAGAAGCCTGGATCAGTGGAACAGGTCGACCTGGCTCCAACGCTGGCCCTGGGACTCGGACTGCCTATATCTCAGAATAGCGTTGGCCGGGTCATCCCCGCCATCTTGGAGGAAAGCTCGCTCCGGGACCAGCTGCGCTTCCTACATCTGAACGGCCACCAGCTCAGCTGCCTGCTCCGAGACAGCATACCCGACTACCAGAAAGGTAGGCGAGAAATTCAACCCAGTCTGCCACCTAAGCGGAAGCCGGTGACCCCGTCTGACAGGTCATCTCATTATAATGCTGCATTGTTTCGGGGACTCGTAAGAGACTCTGGCAACGTTCACACTTCATTCGCACGTCTACAAGGTTATTGAGGCATATTTAAGGGTTAGTTTACTCAAAAACAAAACGCAGTGCCATTCTTTCTTTCCCGCTTGATGAAATCTTGTTTTTAAGTGAAGAGTATTTCACCTGGTGTTGGCCTGAAATCTCTCTCACTTGAATAAAACTGAAATATGCAGTCAGTCTCCATTATTCAATCTCAGCCTCCATCAAAATGTTGAACTTCATTTCCATATTTATTCTGGCATGAATAAAATGAGCTCTGTCACCATATAATCATATTCATTGTATAATTATCATACTTATGGACACAGTAAGCTGTATCTGTACATTAAAAATGAGTTGGTTAGGGTTGAAAATGGGACATTGGGGGCATTTTGACATTGGCTTAGGTTTGTCCCATACAGCTCTTTTTGCACAAGTGTATTTTGGGGTTTACAAATACTATAAATATTTACTGCACAGGGAAGCATTTAACAGTTACAAAACAAAAAATGCTAAATAATGAAATTACATCAATTTCTCAAACAAAGCTATACCCAGGGGTGAAAGTAGGCTGGTCCGGTACTGCATACTATTAAAGCTAAGCTTATTTACCCTTTGCTAAGCTTATTTTACCTATCTGTGGCTGCACAGTGGCGCAGTGGTTAGCACCATTTTCTTGCAGATAGAAGGCAATAGTGGGTTGAGTTTGCATGTTCTCTGCATGCGTGGGTTCTCTCCGGGTACTCCAGCTTCCCCTCACAGTCCAAAAACATGACTGTTAGGCTGATTGGTTACTCTAAATTGTCCTTAGGTGTGAGTGTGTATGAGTGGTTTTTCGTCCTGTGTGTGTCTATGTTGCCCTGCGAGGGACTGGCGACCCGTCCAAGGTGTACCCTGCCTCTAGCCCATTGTAAGCTGGAGATAGGCGCCAGCAGAGCCCACAAGGATAAGCGGGTGGGATAATGGATGGATGGACATTCCTATCTGCAAAGACACAAAGCGGAAATTCTCAGCCACTTTATTCTCACAAGGTTACAAAATGAATTCACAACTATCCATGCAATTTGTTCACAAAATGTTGATATTTGAAGCTAATATTTCTTCCTCTGTTTAGGA
Source organism: Orestias chungarensis (assembly GCA_032876305.1). Taxonomy (NCBI): domain Eukaryota; kingdom Metazoa; phylum Chordata; class Actinopteri; order Cyprinodontiformes; family Cyprinodontidae; genus Orestias; species Orestias chungarensis. The sequence continues at coordinate 424,130 of JAVLVB010000380.1, forward strand.
AAATAAGTCTATTCTTAAATGGCCCTAATATTGCATCAAACAAGAAAATTTACAAAAGCAAATGAGTTTGTTTTTTCTCATGGTTTGAAACTTTTTACTGTTTCCTTTCGGGAATTAAAAGTGAGTGTGTGTGTTTTACTGAGTTCATATGATTACACTTCATATCTATAATGCAACAAGAATCTTTCCCAAAGTCAGAGTTTGAATATAGAAATTCAAAAGCAGCCCTCGATTCACTGTCAAAGTATGGCGACTAGGTTTAGGTTATGTTAAGCCAGCAGTTCTAACACTTAATGTCCCATTAAACCAGTGGTACTGTACAGTATTTATTACAGTAAACTTGTTTCTGAATTTTTCAAGGCAAATAATGAAGAACAATTTACATCATTGTGTTGCTAATACCAGCTAGCAGGACAACAATTTGCTAATCCCACAAGTTTTCCACCTCGGCAGCTCTCAGGTTGGCTTTGACATACAGTACAAGGCAAATTGAATGCAGCAGCATCTTCATAAGCGAATGTTTGAGGTTTAACAGAGTCAGTGAGTTGGGAAAGCATGTAAACAATGTCACAATTGTTTGTACACGAGGTGATAGTGGATATATGGGAGGTGTGTTTATAAGTTGACTAAAGGCGCAAATGCTGCAAAAAAAATAATAAAAACACAGTTTTACAAAATGTTAGTCAGGACAGGGCCGTAGTTGCTGCTGTGTAGAAGTAACAGGTTGGATTTCACTTTAGTGATTGATTGATTACTTCTTCGTGGTTTTGGGAAATGGGCTACAACTTTGCTATTTAAGTGCTGCAAGTTAAATTGCGGAGCTATAAAGTGTCTCATAAAAGCTGCATAGCATCAGAACTGCTTCTCTTTAGTCCGAACAGTCCTCTGGCTAAAACAGACTTTTTAAAACTCCGATATTAACAAACCTAGATTTACATCATGGTGCTTTTGGAGGGTGTTGGTAGCAAACATCTGACCTGGCACCACAGCCGCCATACTGTATGTAACAGACTGAGCACAACATGATCAGTCTATATTAGAGAGAAAGAGTCTCTCAGCTCCAGAAGCTGCTGTGGGTGTTCTCAGAAAACCTGTTTTGAAACAGTTTTTTCTTTTCTTTTCTTTTCCTCAAATGTGAATAAATGAATAAATGACTTTTTAAATGCAAAAAACACCTCAGGGAAGTCTTCATCTCTGTAGTCTGTTCTTTAACATCAGTCATTTCCCATTCATGTAGAGCAGCCCAAATCATAACGTGTACTTTTCTTCCATCTACTCATATATTGAGCTCAAACTGTTTATGGGAGGCTCTTATCTTGAAAACCCTTTTCCCCCTGAGCTTTTTTTGTCTTGTTCTCAGTGTCCTTCCCGCCAATGACAGCCTTTTATTGTTTAAATATCCAGAATTGTATTGTTCTGTAGTTTGAAATGTGCCAGACGTAAATGAGCTGAGAGTAAAAAGCAAATATCTTTACACATGGCAGTTTAAAAGAGGCTGCGTTTCAATTATTCCCTCAGAGATTCCTTCTAAGCATTAAAAGCGGTGATATAAAGTTTCTAGATGTTGTCCCCATTTTCACGAGTTACTGATCTTGAAGATGAACGGACGAGTGAAATCATGCGGGTGTGAAATATGTCTAACCTGTTAGATTCCATCACTTTCAACTTCATGTGTTAGAATTTCACTCTGAGCAATATTCATGATTTTATAGCTGAGACTACATGTCAAACTTATTTTGAGTCACTCATAAGGCTATAGGCAGACATATCAGTGTTTCATGTATTAATGCACTGAATATCCAGGACATTCTTGGCCAGGTGAATGTACTCCTACCATTCTCTAATGTCAAGACTAGTTACTTTATAGGTACATTATATATGATAATGCTTAACAGGGTGTCTGGAAAAGATTTCGATGTAGATATTTGTTTCATGCATAATCACCATGTATTACCCCGGAATTTTGCGCTTTAAGTTCATTTTTCATACCTGATGCAGTCAAAGCAACAATCCTGTAAACCATGCAGAAATACTATAAACATTAGTGGTTCTCTGATGATGAAGATAATAATATAAAAGTCTAGAAAACTAATAAGCCTTTGTTTTGTTTTTTTACATTTCATTTTTGATATAAAAGTTTATTACTTTAAAAGTTTATTACTTTACTCCGGTTAAAAGTATGTTTTGAATGAAACATCTTTTTCATTATGGTCATAATTAAAAAAATGTATGTATGTATTTTTTGTGGTCACATAAATTTTTAATGTATACTTATGTATCAATACTCCGTACAAAAGTAAATGAATTCATTTTGTACTCCTGCGAGGTCAAAGATGTAACGAAAGGCTTGACCTTACACGGCTCTTAAAGTTGGCACCCACGTGCATCGATGAGTTTATCTCCAGTTTGCCATGCTTGTCAAACTCCTGGTTCCTCACAATGGCCCCAATTTTCCTGCTTCTTAAAAAAAAATCTAAAGCAAATCCAAGCTATCATAGTTCTATGCCTGATCAGTGGCTGCTTTGGATTTAAAACCAACAATCAAGGAGCTTATCGGGCATAATAGAGGGGATACTGATTCATTAATACGCCTTGAGAGTCTCAGCACGGCTGGTGTGGGAAACTCCTGCATCATGGGGCTTTAACAAGCACTGCTAATCTGTAGTCACCCATGCATGTGTTTTTTCCCCAGTCTTCCCCAGTACTGAAGCATATGGTTACCAGCGCTCATGTTTGCTACTGTCAAAAGCAGATGTCTGGTATGCTGTCTGCTGTGAGTAACAGATGTGCCGAAGTGACTCTTGGAGAGAGCCAACGTAGTATTTTCAAAACTCATCTGTGTTTTTGATTTAAAAGCAAAGCAACCGAAAAACAAATGCAACACTCTGATTTCCCTCTCTATTTTTGACCCTGGTTTCCATAGAGATGGGAATAAATGGAAATAAATTCAGTAAACCTACATTTGGATGGGTTCATTTGTCGGAATCCTTCCACTCGGGTAATCAGAAAGCTATTATGCAGCTGGATGGTGCTTGAATAGCTCCTGTTGGACAAATCTTCTTCTCGGATGCGGACAAGTTTTGCTCCTGGAAATTCAGTGCTTGGAAATTCCGATGCAGTTTCGTAAAGTTTTTCTGTCTAAAAATGGTTTCAGAAGCATCGAGTGTTGAAGCAGCCTCAGGTTGTAGGATATTTTCTGACTTGGGTATGTTGTGTTATCTCTGCAGCTTTCGTTGTTCTCAGTGTCCCTTCAAAATAAGTTCCAGGTTAGTAAAGCAGGCCTTTTAAAATACAGCCGTGGTGATGCGAGGCTTAAAAAACCTCTATCTACCTTCATTTCTCTATGCCCCATTCTTGGGCCCGTCTTGCATCTGTCAATCTTCATGTGTTTTTCCTTTGCTTGTAACCTCGGGCGTTTTGAGGAGCCATTAACCAATCCATGTACTCTTAGACAAATGAAGCATGGCCAGGGCCATCCATATTGTTTAATTTATGCCTGTGGCTTATGGTTCTAATATTTCCTCTAACCCCTCTGTCTGACAGCGCCTCCATCCATATTTATCAGCTCTATGTTTATGCTGCTAAAATAGGTGTTATGTTACAAATAATTGTTTACTGGAACGGCTGGGTGTTTTTCACTGACCTAAAACAAATCGCTCTGCCTTTTAAGCAGCTTCTGTAAATGTACTGTTAGGTGGCATCACTTGATCTGCCGAATGAGTCGGAGCTCATCTTGGTAAGCAACCAGACAAATCGCACATCATGTAGGTCTAAATTGTTTTACCAGGGGCTAACTCTTTTTTAAAGGGGACTATCAAAGAAAGAGAAAAAAAAACTGTGAAATCTAATTGATTTTTCAACTTAAGGAAACATCGCTCTTATGTCAAAATGATGGATGAAGTCGAACTCAAGATTACGGGGATCTCATTTCTACAGAACCGTTAGAAAGCACCATTGTTTTCCTCGTGATTAGGTCTGTGTCAGCAGTTCGTGGAGGCTATTCCTGTTGTGGAACATGGTACTCCAAAGAACTCCAAGCTTTGGATTAAGTGGTATAGCTGTAGAGTTGGATCTACGGAGGGTATTAGTCTTCGACAGAGCCGTTTGGGCCTCTGGACCTTTGCTGCATGTCTTCAAGTCTTCTTATTCTGTCTGCTTTTTGCAGGATAGACTGGATGGGAGCGACTGATGCCTAAAAATAGTTTTTGCATGTCCTGTCATTCACCATATAGAGAAGATGGTTGCCTCCATGTGTTAAATTTCCTCAGCAAATGAATATCTGAAGATGACATCCTACTTGTGTGATTGGCTTTATCACGTCCAGACTGCATCCAACATTTCAACCAAAGAAATAACCCAAAAATTCAAATCTGAGGTTTACTGACAATCTCAAACCTATTCAATAAAAGGTTTATCATTGGTTCCTTACTCATTTGATGTAGTAAAACCATGAAACACCAGTCATGGGCACAATTATTTCCACTGACCCATGTCAGGGTCAGAGTATAGCCAAGCTCCAGCTCTTTATGAGACAGGAATGAATTAGGGACTCATTGATGAACTTTGATAGAAAAACCTTGTCTATCTGGGTAGATAGACAAGACGTAGTTTCATGAAGGACCCCACACACCCAGCACGCTCACTTTTTGTCCCGCTCCCCTCAGGCAGGAGGCTGCGGAGCATCAAGTGTAAAACAACCAGACTGAGAAACAGCTTCATTCCTGAAGCTGTGAGACTCTCAAACACACGCAACGACAACCAGAACTAAAAAACTCTTTCTCTTTTAACCGGCACTGTTCACTTTAATATCACACTTCAAAATGTCACTTTAAATTGTCGCTGTAATGGTTCACTTTAATGTTAACTTTAAAATGTCCCTTTAAAATGTCAATTAATTTGTCACTTGCACTCCGAATTTTGATTGCTGCTATGTCCGAAGTACTATATTGTAGATTCTGGATCAATATTGTATATTCTTGTGGAGTCAAATCACATTTCTCGTAATGTTCTTTGTAATTTATAATGTATTATATATTTGCATTCCGATCCTCAATGCTGCTATGTCCCATATTGTGTTATTCTGTGTCCATATTGTAGATTTTGTGTAGCTCAAATGCTATTTCTCGCATAGATATAATACTCTTATATTTTATTACATTATTTAAAATTGCTATCAGGGTGTAAACTGGACCGGGGGATTAGAATTTTCGTCCCACCTCATGTACCACATGTGATGTGATGACAAATAAAGATTCCTTGATTATAAAGACAACCTACACAGCTCAAAGTGGTGAAGAGGGACAGGCAGTACATCTGTTACCACTTGTCTGTGCTTACCTGGATGCACCATGATGTCAATCCAGTGGACGTAGTTTCATCCTTTGGCAAATGTTCTGTTGGGGAACCTCGGTTCCTGCCAGACGTGTGTTTGTGACTTTGTAAAACCCTTGTAAACAATGTTCCATCAACGTTTCCATTCATTTAAAGCTCCAATTCCGGATATCCTTCCATAAAGCAAACACAGGTCTAGGGAGGACTTTAGGGGCACAACAGCAAGTCTGACTCATTGGCTTGGCCCTATCCAATCAGACATCAGTAAAATGTTTACTTGGATGGTTTCTGAACAGTCCAAGTAAAAGTATGTCTTTGGAAAGGGACAAACAGGAAAACAGGCTCCATAAATCCACTACATCTACTAAATCATTAGAAGGAATGAATATCATGCATAAACTTCTTTTTTGAGCCAATGTTATGCGAGGACAAAAAAAAAATGTGATTTGGGCATTCCTTATAAAATATAACTGGAAATATATAGTTGTATCAGGTTTGGCAGCATAAGATAATACAAGGAGGTTATTAAGCTTGGATTTAAACAAAGTTTCCTTAACCATGTCAACTGTAGAAATTGTTATCATTTAACTTGGCTGTCATTACATTATTGACATGGTCACATTTTTTAAAAATATCATTGTTTTCATGTTTTTATTTAGAAGAGAACTTTGAAATTTGTGGCGAATAATCTAATCTTGAAAGTAAATTAAACCAAGTAACAATTCTTTTTTTTTTCCCCTCCTCCACTCCAGAGGCCGGTTTCGAACAGTTTCGTGTGGCAGAAAAGGCTCATGGAAGCTGGATGAAGCTCTACCTGGAAGGAAACACCTCTGAGGTCCTGACCAACATGGGCAAAAAGGTCCTGAAGCAGTACCTGGAGGCGCTGGCTACCATGAGTTCTGCTCTGAGCAAACAGCTGGGCAAATACGACATGTACTCGATGATTGCAGGGATGGTGTTTGTGTTCCAGGTGAGGACCTCAGACTTGTCCTGGGGGTTTTGTCCCCATATGAAAGTGCTGCTCATTAACCCCCAAAATTATACAGAACCTAATATTAAAAAAAGAGCATGCAGACCTGTTGTATGGATTTGTTAGAAAACGTTCTTGTCTTTCCATTTTGCCCTAATGTTGACTGATGAGACCAAAATGTCTCCGGTAGTGTTTGTTTTGACTGAGGTTAGTTCTACCTGAGCTGCGCTCTGCGTGGGCCGAGCCATCCTCCCATGACATCACATCAGTTGTAAGAACCATTGGGGCTGCTACCAACTATTATTTTAAGAAACAACTAATTGGTCGATTCAACTAATTGATAAATATACTCCCAAAAAAAGTTCTGCTCGATTATTCTGCTACTAAAATATACTTTAGAGCATCCCTTCTCCAATGCATCTGAATAACATGAATCGCTCAGCTACAGGCCTCCGCGGAGCTGAATGACGTTGCATTCAGTTGTTGATCAGTTATTAAAACTTTTCCTCACCCCTTCTCTGTCTCCCCTGGTCTTTAAGCTCCTGTTGGTCTTACTGCTGGCGATGCCTGAAGCCCTCAGCAGTGCTGCAACAGTGGACCTTCCGGTCCTCTCATCGCTGCTCTCCCTGCCTTTCTACCTCCTGTGCCTGCTCCTTGCCTCAGTGCACGTGTTGGTGTGCACATCTGCCGGGAGCTCCTGTTACTTCTGCAGTCTCTCCTGGGCTCTCGTGTTTGCTGCCGTCGCCTTCTCCTCGGCATTGTTTTGTATTCTGGTGTCGGTGGCAACACGGAGACTTCCCCTCGGATCCACCGTTCACGGCAAGGTGAGCGAGACGTCACAACATCGCCATAACGCGGACATTAGCTGAGATGGATATTTGTCCTTAGAGGTTTTCTTTAATAGTTATTACTGTTGAAACTCCATATTTATACATTTGAGTAAAAAGGCACTTTCTGAAAAATAAATAGGACTAAACCTCTTCTATAACAGTTTCTCAGTATTTAGCAGAAAAGCATTTTAAACTGCATTTTAAACTCACAGATACCAGTCACATGCAGGGATTCCCTCTGTGTGTTATAAGACTGCCAACAGTAAAGCTATGTTTATAGGCGGCGCAATGAGTTGGGCTTGAGGGTGAGCGCAGCTAGCGTGGTGTTACTGCACTTTTTCTTGTTATTTTCATCTCTTGTCCTTCACCTCCTAACTTTTGTAACTAACCTGTATATGCATAGCTTGCTCAGGCTGCACATAATCCAGAAGCTCAACTATAACCGCTGAATTCTAGCTGAGCACGTGGGGAGACAGATGTAAAGCTGATATATGAAATCATTTCCAACACGCTCTTTTAATAAATCTAGCGTCTCGGCTCTGTGTCCCTGCCTTCAACTCAATAAAACCTACTCAAGGTAATTCAAAAATACTTTATTGAGCACAAAGGGGAATCAAATATTGTTTTAAATCAGCATATGTGTTGGAAGATGTTGATGCTTTACTCTATTTTGCAAAGGAGGGACCACTTTCAATACCAAACACTCCACAACATGATGCTGCTGCTCTTGCTGTTCTGAAGTTTTGCCAAATGCTGAGATCTTAGATTAATTTCTCCTAAATAAATCTCTCCTTTCTAAATCTCCCGCGGTTTTTCATTATACCACAAAGGGTGATAATGATTCATGTACACTTTTAAAACGCATCCATTCAGCAATTCGAAATAATTTTGGCAACTGTTAACGACCTGAAACAGGGAAGGGTTCAGCTAATATAACGTGGGGAAAAGTGTTTTGTGTCCATAATGTATGTAAATAGGTCTGTGCTGCAGACAAACGTGCAACGCTAAAGTTAAACATGTTTACTAGTTTCAAAACAACGGAGAAATATTATATTTGTGCATGGAGCGCTAATGATAATGAATGTCAAATCCGCTTACATGGGTTCTCTTGATATTTGCCAGCTTCTTATAGATCTTGGTATGCCAGAGGTTTATTATTGCACATTAGACCCTGTTTGACCCTTTTTTGTTTCTAACATGAAAGCAAAAAATCTCCAAACCTTTGATAATCATTCAAATCACCGTCATTTTCACTAAAGTATTTATGTTTCAAACAAACCCTGACTGAATTGCTAATCTTGTTTGGTATTCAATCGATGATTGCAAAGAGCCACTTAATTACGTCCTAATTATTCTACAGTATTGCACAGGAATACATTAAGGCAATAAGAGAATGAGCAGTTTGCGTCGGGGATAGCTCATTCATTTAAACACATGAAGTAGAGCTTTGGGAAACTTTTAGATATTCTGTGTTAGCTGAAGCCAGGAAGGAAGAGCTTTGCAAACAACGCTGCTTCTGTTTTTCTACTGGAAAACAAAAACAAGAAACTAATAAAAAGTGTGTCTTGTTGTTTTTTGAAGCTGATGAATGTTGCAGAATGTTTCTCAACCTGAAGTGGATGTACATACTTAGAGTTGGATGTGAACATCGTGTTTCGTTTTAGACGATGGTTAAAGCACCAATAGTGTTTTTAACAATGTTAGAAAACATAATGATAAATAAACGTTTAACTTTCTCACCTGTTAATATTTTATAATTGATTGGCACCTCCAGTAACACAGGTAGCACGTATTAGTAAATATGTTTCAACACCATTCATTTATATAAAGGAGGAAACAAAAGAGCAAGTATTTTCGTGTTGAAGTTAGCTTTTAAGTAATGTTGTTCCTTTCATGGTTAAACTCGTGTTAAAACATACAATTTTACATTAATTAAACACGTGAAATTTACAAGTGACATTCATTCATATAGCAACAGAGGTACCTCTTTATCTAATGGATCACTCTCAACTCAGCTCTGCAGCCTAACTGGGCGGCTCTGAGGCGTAGCGGGGGTACAACTCCCTCCGCTGTTGCCTCAGTCCTAGAGGAAGCCCATTCATGTCCATCTTGAAGGTGAAAGGAATTGTAAAAATAATAACAGAAAGGTTGCAAACTACACTTATATAACTTCTCCTACAGTTTTAGCGTTTCACATTTTGACTCCCTCTTAGAGCTAGAATCAATGGTAAGTTCTCATGGATTTCTTTAAAAGTAAAGATCTATGTCTGCTGTTCCTGGCAGCAATGAAAAAACTTCATGTTATGAGAATATTGTCCTAGAAATGGTGTTTAAAGATGTGCAGTGAGACGTCTCCACATGCACACTGCCAAACACCAACTGAACAAAGTAATGTTTGTCACTTTTGCCCTTTACTTAATAACATCAAGATACTTGAGATTTGTCCCTTAACATCGAAAACCTGTGGCACAAACCAAATAGGGAGAACTTTATGGGGTGTGAAAAACTTTGTAATACAGGGTACATGTCTCCTGAATTGTTTGAAGCTTTTTCCTGATGAGATCTGCTTTTTTTTTATGCTCATTGGCGAATTTTTTGGTTTTGTTCACTCTGCTAATCATATGCGATAATGTAGCAATATTTCCGGGGGTACAGTGCTGGCCGAAAGTATTGGCACCCCTGCAAATCTGTCAGATAATACTCAATTTCTTCCAGAAAATGATTGCAATCACAAATGCTTTGTTATTATTTTCATTTATTTAGCTTGCAATGAAAAAACACAAAAAGAATGGAAAAAAAGTCAAATAAATGATAATTTTACACAAAACTCCAAAAATGGGCCAGACAAAAGTATTGGCACCCTCAGCCTTTGTAGCACAACTTTTAGACAAAATAACTGCGAACAACCGCTTCCAGTAAGATGAGTTTCTTACAATGCCCTGCTGGGATTTTAGACCATATTTCTTTGGTAAACTGCTCCAGGTCCCTGAGATTTGAAGGGTGCCTTCTCCAAACTGACATTTTGAGATCTCTCCACAGGTGTTGTACGGGATTCAGGTCTGGACTCATTGCTGGCCACTTTAGAAGTCTCCAGTGCTTTCTCTCAAACCATTTAAGTGCTTTTTGAAGTTTGTTTTGGGTCATTGTCCTGCTGGAAGACCCATGACCTCTGAGGGAGACCCAGCTTTCTCACATTATGCTGCAAAATTTGTTGGTAGTCCTCAGACTTCATAATGCCATGCACACGGTCAAGCAGTCCGGTGCCAGAGGCAGCAAAGCAACCCCAAAACATCAGGGAACCTCCGCCATGTTTGACCTTAGGGACCCTGTTCTTTTCTTTGAAGGCCTCGTTTCTTTCCCTGTAAACTCTGTTGATGCCTTTTCCCAAAAAGCTCGACTTTTGTCTCATCTGACCAGAAAACATTCTTCCTAAACGTTTTTGACTTTCTCAGGCAAGTAAACTCCAGCGTGGCTTTTTTATGTCTCAGAGTCAGAAGTGGGGTCTTCCTGGGTATCCTACCATAGAGTCCCTTTTCATTCAGACCCCGACGGATAGTACGGCTTGACTGCAGGGCAGCTTGAACTTGTTTGGATGTTAGTCGAGGTTCTTTATCCACCATCCGAACAATCTTTCGTTGAAATCTCTTGTCAATTTTTCTTTTCCGTCCACATGTAGGGAGGTTAGCCACAGGATCAGGGGCCTTAAACTTCTTGATGAAACGGCGCATTGTAGACACAGGAACAATCAGGTCTTTGGAGATGGACTTGTAGCCTTGAGATTGCCCATAATTCCTCACAATTTTACTTCTCTAGTCCTCAGACAGTTCTTTGGTCTTCTTTCTTTTCTCCATCCACAATGTGGTAACACACAAGGACACAGGACAGAGGTTGAGTCAACTTTAATCCATTTGAACTGGCTGCTGGTGTGATTTAGTTATTGCCACCACCTGTTATGTGCCACAGGTAAGCAACAGGTGCTGTTAATAACACTAATTACAGAAGAATCTCGTGATTTTTCAAATGGTGCCAATACTTTTGTGCACTCCCTTTTTTATGTTTGGTGTGGAAATATATCCAATTTGGCTTTTTGACAATTATTTTTTTGGTTTTCTATTGAAGACAAATTAAATGAACATTTTAATATCAAAGCATTTGTAATTGCAATCATTTTCTGGGGGAAATGGAGCATTATCTGACAGAATTGCAGGGGTGCCTTTACTTTGGGTCCAGCACTGTAAATATGGACGTGGCACTGCTCGATTCGGCCACCGTTGACGTCCAGATTCATAATGTCTGGCTTTTTATTGTGCAGAATTATTACGCTGGTCTCACAACATGGAAGTCTCTTAAAATGACACTTAAGCATCCAAAATTAAAGACACTTTGAAAACGTATCCAACTTAGTACCGCATACGGAGGTGGAGCAGATAGTTTTAAAATTTTTTTATGTTTGATTGGAAAGATGGGATGCAGTGACAGCTGTGAAAAAGTCGAATATTGGTCACATATGTGCATGGGACAACATTTTATTTGTCGTAATTGTGAGTCACTTAATTAGTTTGTGTAAATGTGAAATTTGACAGATTTAAAAATTGCATGTACAAAAATGAAAAACACGTATATCATAAATTCTTTATAAAATTCCTGACATACACTCCCAGAGTTTGGCTTGGTTAATAAAAATGCTGTCTATACTAACAGTATGTATTCCAAATTTGAACTGATTGACCCCATAATAGGTTTGCCGTTTCCCTTAAAGAAATACGAGAAGCAGAAATACTGTGTAACTTTAAAATGTCGCTCTTATTAGAATTTTTTGAAGTTCAGTGGATTTTGACGGAGATAAACCAAACTCCAGACCCAAGTGTGACGTTCTGAGAAGGGACAAGTAATAGTTTGATGCAAAACATCAAAGTCTGAAGCCATATTAGAAATATGCTTTTAGTTTGCTTTGCCGCGGTGCAGAGAGCCCCGTTGACGGGGCGGGAGGGCACTATCCTTTCTCTCAGCACATTAGGTCTCAGCACGTTTTGATTGATTAATGTACCACTGTACAGGCTGGCCCCGGGGACCCGCTGGAGAATATAACTCTCATTTAGACTTTTCAAGTCAGCGGAAGAGCTTCGGGTTCAAGGGTAGATGAGAAGATTGATTAGAGTGTGTGTGTGTGTGTGTGTGTGTGTGTGTGTGTGTGTGTGTGTGTGTGTGTGTGTGTGTGTGTGTGTGTGTGTGTGTGTGTGTGTGTGTGTGTGTGTGTGTGTGTGTGTGTGTGTGTGTGTGTGTGTGTGTGTGTGTGTGTGTGTGTGTGTGTGTGTGTGTGTGTGTGTGAAGTCAAGTCACCTGCGACAAGGTAATAAGTGACTGAATCTATATGATCAAATAGCTTATCAAAAATTAGGTTCAACTTAGGAGGATGAAGCGAAACACTATGTTGAACAAAGCACATATTTACTACACATTTTTTCAAAAACACGAACAGAACAAAATAGTCAATGTTTTCTTTTAGTAGTCCTAAGTCAAGTCCGTCAAGTTCAAACGTTTCTTCTCCTTTGATTTGGTTTCAGTTCCGTTTTCAGATCTGAATGTTACAGTTTAGCTACCCGGGTAGTGTGAATATGTGCAATCCCATCAATCTAGGGGAAGGAGAAGGTTCTTCTTTGGCATCGTAGTGGACACAATGTGAATCCGTTCTTGTGGATCCTGGCTCGCTGTTCTTCAGGCATTGTCTCTCAACACAAAAAAACAACCGGAGATTTGCAGCAAGATAAAGGTATATAATCTTCAAACACAGGAATCAAAAATTAAACTGACTTTTGTCAATAAAGTGACCACAAAACGTTTTTTTACTACTTTGTTTTTTTTAGCTCATATTCTGTAGCATATCACTGTAGCTTTAGCCTACTTTGAAGCCGTACTGCCACCTAAGGGCAATATTGTGTATTACAGGCTGTAATTCATATGTGCTAAAATAACATGGATTACATCCCTTCCCCCCTGAAATGGCATTCATCCTCGCATGACAGGGATCTATATAAATGTCAGTCACATTTCCAAAAACTGGGGGATTGACTGAATCCAGGGCTTGAGTAACAACCATATCAAGACTGCTTAGAAGAGAATGCATCATTAGGGATGGTGGATTTCCTAGGGTCTTGTACATTTATCGGTTTGGTTCTGACCTATTTATTTCTCTCTGACCGCCTTATTTCGGACATAACGTTCTCTCCCTCTTTCTCTTCAAGGTTTATTTAATGCATTCTTGCTTTTTCATCAACATCCACATTTTCAGTGTCCATTTGCACATCCAGCGCTGTATCCCTACTCTTAATTTCGACCTCAAAATTTGGATTGTCATTTACAGGTGAAATGTTAACTTCCAACTCCTGCGCTTCCTCAAATGGGCGAATTTCACCCTCAGGAAAGTTATTCAGTTGATCCGTTGCAGTTAAGGGAACTTCCTCAGATTTGCTCTTTCCTTGTAGAGCTTGTACTGGTGTGAAAACATCTGTGGAAGGATTCAAACTCGAGCAGCAAAGGTTGGGGGTGTGGTCTGCTGAGCAACAATTATCGGAGATGGGAATTTCATGCACAGTAGTGAAAGGCGGGAAAGTGACTTATTCATGAATCACTGACCAAAAATCAGCAGGAACCATCATCACAGTCTTCCAGATGCATTTCTCCATCTTCTGACAATGATGGATCTTGAATTGGTGCTAACTTAAGCTTGTCTACATTATCTTGAATTGAAGAATCTTCCAATACAGAGGACGACAAAAATCCGCAAGGCAAAAGCATCTCTCAATGGAGAGATTTCTCCGGACCATCAGAGCTGAGGGGAGCAATAACATACATAGGTGAGTCATTGAAATGGTTCTCAACCTTGTATATAGTTTGGCTCCACTTATCAGCAAGTTTGTGCTTTCCCTGGATCCCTACACTCCGTATAAGCACACGATCCCCTTCTTCCAAAATGGACTCTCTAACTTTGAGGTTATATCTTGCCTTATTGCATTGAGCAGTTTTTTGACTGTGCTCCACAGCAAGTTTGTAACTCTCTTGAAGAGTTTCTTTAAGCCTCTTCACATATTCACTTTAAGTGACTGTTTCTTTTCCTTGATGAAATAGTCAGAATGCAACATCGATCGGTAGGTTGGGCTTTCTCCCGAACATTAGCTGATAAGGATATTACCAAGTTGTGTCGTTCTTAGTGCAATTGTAAGCATGGACAAATGGCTGCACTTGATCACGCCACTTGACCTTGTCATCTTCTAGAAGAGTTCCCATCATCCCTAGTAGAGTACGGTTGAACTTCTGTACTGGGTTTCCACGTGGGTGGTATTGGGTTGTTCTAGTCTTCTTTATGCCCAATATCGGACATAGACTTTTAATGACTACTGATTCAAAATTGCGACCTTGGTCACTATGCAGTCGTTCTGGTAGACCATTGATGTCAATCTCAATATACCCAAAATAGGGAACGATTTGACCTGCAGCTCCTTCTATTTCAAGGAGGTTGTCCAAGGAAAAGAGAGGATATGAAGACAAGTGAGTCTCCTGGAAGGATTTTGAGATGGTGGTAACTTGCAACCCCGAGTCAATAAGGCAGGTGTGCTTTATTTTTCCAATTGATAAATCCACAGCAGATCTTGAGCCAACTAATCCACCTGGTAGCTGCGCTTGGCGGTTTTCACCATGTTGACAGTTATTTTGACAGTGTCCTTTGGTTGTGGGACTGTTTGAAATGTTTCTGGTTCCAGTACTGGAACCATGCATGCATGGTTCCAGTATGTATGTATGTATGTATGTATGTATGTATGTATGTATGTATG
>JAVLVB010000380.1:439189-463165 GCA_032876305.1 Orestias chungarensis
TATATATATATGTGTGTGTTCCTCTGCTCAGTGGAAGAGCAGTAGACAGGGATATAATGTTAACCTGACCTAGTAGTAGTTTAAAACAGCTTTGGTTTGTCCTGTTTGAAGGCGTTTAGTAGGATGCAACTTACCTTATTTCTCAAAAGAGGCTGCTGTCAAAGATTTGAATGCATGTCTTTTGATATTGTGAAAATGAATGTTCCTTCATGCCCTCCTGTCCTGTCTCATTTAAGGACTAAACTAAAAAAATTGTCCTAAAATGAGTCCTTTTGAAAGTTCAGCAGGAGGGCATCAAGGAAAGTTTGGTGCAGACGGCGAATGCACAGCAGATGTATTGCTTGATCAGAAATAGACAAAAGTACCGCAATCTATGGTTCTTCCAGGTCAGCTTGACTCTCATGCAGCTGAAATTACAAGCGAGGTGAAGTCGCCTTTGCATCTCTTTATAGTGATCAACTCTTATTCAACTCAATACAGCTGACTAATCCGTTACATTTCATTTGGGAAAAAGAAAGATTATTTGCACCATTAGTTTTAAAGGTTAACCTCTGTATGCCTGACACTAGGGCTGGGCCTAGGAAATAGCCTTTTCCTAGAGCTACTATAGACAGGATAATCAAGAATCAGTTTATTTATATAGCGCCAATTTACAACAGGTGTCGTCTCAAGGCACTTCACAGAAAATCAATTACAATCAAAGATACATTATAACAAATCAATCTGAAAAAGTTTCCAATCTAAGGAACCCCAGCAGATTGCATGGAGTCATTGACTTGCAGCATTTATTCCTCTGGAATCAGCAGACAGAAATAATGGCTTGTGTTGTCGTTGACTTTACAGCAATCCCTCATACTGAGCATGCATGTAGCGACAGTGGAGAGGAAAAACTCCCCTTTAACAGGAAGAAACCTCCAGCAGAACCAGGCTCAGTACAAGCAGCCATCTGCCACGACCGACTGGGGGTTTGAAATGGGTTGCTTATTTTTATTTTTTAATCTTGTTTCTGTTCAGGTAAATTGAAAATAAATAAAACAATTCATCACCGTTTTAAAAACTATCCAGAAGTCAGATGTGATTAACTGAAGGCAGAATTAGTTTTTCTTTAATAACTGTACATTTTCAGTCCCCTGAACAGCGTTCTGACCTCAGAGAAAGTAAATTCAATTTAATTTGTCTCTACACAGTGTTTTTTAATTATGCTCTCAGATTTCTGCCATTCCCTACATTATTTAATTAAGAAATCTTATGAATTGACAATATATTTTTAATGTTGTTTTTTCTCAAAACTGCAAACTTTTAAAACTCCTCAATGTAGTCAGTAGATTACCTTTGGTAATAGAATAAATGAAAAAGGAGAGTTATTAGCCAATGATCTTGTCTATTCAGATAGCTGTTTGTATGCAGCTATTTCTAATGTGGAAATTTAACATTTTGACTTTAAAGACTATAATTAAAATCCAACAAATTTACAATCCTAATTTTCAGAGCATAAATTTGTCAGTTCGCCCTCCTTTTCGTCCTCTTTTGAGTAACACTACAACTAAATGCTTAACGGCCTATTGTATTGAGGACAGCAGGCATTTTTTCTGAAACCCGCCTGTTTTTTCTTTGTGTAGTCTGATGGAAACTCAATTCTCTAACAGGTCCATTCCCACAGTGGGCTCAGCGCCGTAGCCTGCGGGCAGCGCATGTAACAACTCAGCCTCTCGTTGTCACCGGCGTGAGCGCAGGCTATGATGCATGTCTGTTGTTTTCGGGGGGGTGAAATATCGCTGCCGAGCCAGGAGGCTGGCTGAACTCTGCTTGAACTGACTTTGCGCTAAATAAAATCATTTGCATAGAAGTGTGAAGCTGGAAAAACTCCAATCCTAAGGATGGGATGGGCTCATCCTCAAGAGACGAGCCACAATTCATGGATGACGGCTCACGGTCACTGTTTGCGGTGCCAAAGCAGGAAGTGGCTGTTCTATAGGAAGTATTAACATGATGAATATCCTAATGGTTTAAAATTTATTTTCTAACTATAAAGAGCAGCACTGAGGAAAATGGTAAAAGCTGAATGAGTTTATGAATCACTAAACCTTAGTCTTGCTACTTACGCTTACATCTATAAATGGTGCTGCTCTGATATGAAGTACCCAGGTCATTTACAAGCTAGCATGGGGTTAGGTTGGTCAATTTTGAATAATTGTAGTATGAATCATCCTAGAGATGGTTTGAACTTGCTAATTATCCCACTGCCAAAGCACAGAGGTGGGCGATGTAAAAATATCTTGAGTGTGTGTTAGGTGTTTGCTTTTGTGGCATCAGAAGCATCTAAAAATTACATTTTGCAAAAATTCAGCTGAGGTGAGTGGACTTTTAGTTGTTGTTTTTGTTTTGTTTATAAATATCATGTATCATATTAGTTTATTACAAACGACACACGCTTCTCAGGGAGGGATTTGAAATCAATTAATTGTTGCCAACACAGTAAGAAAGAGAAGCTCACAAGTATAAAGTTACAATTAAAATCTCTGAACAATACAGATCTGAAAAGTGTGGTGTGTCTGGTGGTTTTGCATGTGCCTAGTCAGAATGGATGGAAAGTGCCTATGAGCTGAGGATTTACGATCTCAGCACAAACTCTTTGTTGAGGCCTCGACTGGACCATTTAGGTACGGATACTGGACCTAAATGGTCTTAGGTACTGGACCAGATAGGTACGCATTGACCTGAACCGCTCAGTTTCTGCTTCGTATTTGGGGCGGATGGAAAACGAGACTGCAGCTCCACCCCAAGTCTTATGTCTGTTGCAGAGCCTGACGGGGTTTCTTCCTGTATTTGCTCCATTCATATTCCAAGAAATGGATAACCACTTTCTCAAAAGCGTGATGCTCCCAATCGCATTTGCTTCACACAAAATTTCCACAAATTGTACCACGTGTAAAGTCACTTGAAAGACTGCATATGTGCATGTGGATTTTGGAATGTCATAAAATGAACAAAACACTGTCATATTCGACATGCTGCTCGTTATCTCTACGTTGCTCGTGTGTTCCATGTTTCATTTATATTTAAACATGTTTCATTTTGTCTTCTCACCACGTTCCAAATAAATACTTTACATGTAGTACTTGGAGTACCTTCTTCCACACTTTTGCTGCACACTTTGTGGCACAATGCAAGTGAGACTTGTGATGGAATGCATGTCTGGTGGGTAATTGCAGAAGCCCGCTTCAGATTTTCGGGTTGCGCTTGTTAATGAAATTGATAACGATGCATCAATTTTACAGCTTAATTTATGAGACGGCTTGTTGAGAAGGAAAAACAAACAAAGTAGATGCGTCAATGAGCCAGAAAATGGAAAAGCCTTCCACCTCCTACCTCTCAGCAAGTCAAGCTGGTGGGCCTGTTGCTACAAAAAACTGCTGAGGAAGAACCTCTAGCCAAACTAAAACATAATAAAGACAATAAAATGCTCATCTGGCCTTCAAACTCCAATTTGTCATCATCTGGAACAGGAGTCCTGCTCAAAAAAGACTCACATTTATTTTTATAAGTATAAAGTAAAGGATGCAAACATAAGGAAAGTAAATGCCAACTTATTTTTTGTTCTATTCTTGGATCATTTACCTTTTACAGAGGAAAACACTCTTCATTTTGTAGAAGGATAAAAGCACAATAAGCCCTTTATTAAAATTATGAAAGATAGTTCGCCCACCTAATTTATAGGTTGAAGCTTAAACACTATGATTACTTTTAAATGCTTTACACCCTTGGTGGCCCTTCTGTTGTGAACAGTCGCTGCTGATCATTTTCAAATCCAGTGGATTTGATTGGCTGTGTGCTGCAGTTCGCGCCCAAATACGTAAGGAGAACGACGGTCTTTGCATTGGATGAACGAAATAAATACTAAGGGTCACAAGTATCTGAATTTTTTTAAATTCAAGTCTAAAGTCCCAATGTTAATGACTCGAGTCCAAGTTGTGACAGAAGTCCCAAACCTCTGCTAAGAAGTGTGTAAAAGGGAAATCATCGGGACGGTTCTTCTGTCTGGAGACCAACAGATCCAAAGTGAAAGCGTTTCTGGAGATTCCTTCCATTCACCTTTTCGAGTGTTTAATCTGCTGGTTTTTGGAAGGAGATGTCAACAGTTCCATTTTTTTTCAAGCAGTATCACTAACAAACTCCGATTGACATGTTTATCGTGAAAGATTTATTATTTAGTGCTTTGATTGTATTTTTCTCACACTGTCCTACATTAATCTGCTGTCTCATTGTCTCATTGGCATTTCTCCCCCTGCTTCTTCACAGTTTCCCCTAAGGAGCTCTGCTGGGGACTGGTCGCTCTCGGAGCTCGACGTTTTGCTGCTGGCCGGAACCGTCGGTCACACGCTCAGCCTGGCAGCGAGCAGCTTCGTAGAAGAGGAGCACCAAACCTGGTACTTCCTGCTCAATACGCTCTGTCTTGCCGTCTTCCAGGACGTGTGCAGGAAGTATTTCAGAGAGCAGAGAAGCTCTAGAGATGAAGAAGAGCATTTCCTTCCATCCAAGGACGGTCCCTCCTCCACTCGGCCCAAACCAGAGATCATCTCAGAGAAATGGTTAGCCCTGGCCATGCCGCCCTTCACTCTGGTTTGCTGCAGGCTGCTTCGCTCCCTCAACCAAACAGGAGTTCAGTGGGCCCACCTCCCGGATGTCAGTCATTGGCTGAACAGGTTAGTTCTGTGTGGTTAGTGAATGAATGAGTAGGTTCCCATGTTTGGCAACATTAAAACAAAGACAAAAACCATGAGACTTGTTGTTTTTGTCCGACTTCCTGTTCGTTTCAAAGCTCAGCATTTGTCCTGAATAAGCAAACCTAAATCAAAGCTCATCAAAATATCTTAGACATTTGTTTAACCTCCTACTTAGTTTCTGTGACGCTTTATCTGGCCACAAGGATTTGCTGTTTCTCCTGCATCAGGGTGGGTGTTAAAAATAATAGCAGTATTTCCGTAGCAGCACTGGCATCGACAGTTCGGTGCTGGAAATTGAAAGAACTGGTGTGAAACAAACGCTATAGCACCAACAACCAGTCCTATAGTACAAATACTGTACAAACAATCTGCTGGGATCTCAGTTAACACACAACACGCAGATTTATGGCTACAGTTCTTAGTCTCCCAACTCTCTTATCTTTTATCAATTAGTATATCTTAAAATACAAGGACAGCATTCAAAATTTCTCCTCCTATTCACCCCACCATAAGCAGTGGTTGACTGTTTATATCAGGAGCAGAGGAATCTTAAAAGCTGGGTTTCACTTCATTTTAAAACCAATATATGCAGAACACAGAATATTACACTTTTTTTATCATTAGGTCTTCATAATACCTATGGTATTACACTATTTACCATAAAGCGTCTGCATCTTATATGGGCAGGGTGAAAACTTCACTCCAACTCTTTATATTCAGGAGAATGTTGTTCTTACTTCAGCCTTGAAAACGGTACAACAGCCCCTAGCCCGGAAATCTTTCATAGTTGAAAGAGGTTCACAGTTCAAAGTTCAGTACAATGAAACGGGTAAACTTCGCTGCGCTCGGCGTTCATGTTATCTGCTGAAATTCCTGCTCTCTCTTACAGCCTCAATGTTGATAACATGTACAGTAGACATTGTTTACCACCCACACCTACTCATTGTTTTTTTATGTAAGATGTTGAGTCATTTCGAACATATCATCTGTCTGATAGAGAGTTCTTCTTTGGTCATGTGACGCTCTAGTACTGAAGACCAGGACTTTGAAGTTATTGATATTGAGGTCCATTTCTGTAAGAGAAGCTAGGTTTAACACAGTGTCCAACGTACCAGGAAACAGATGTTGTTAAATGGTGGTTATCAGCCACAGAACCAGTATTAATATTGAATGTTGGCTTCATCCCTTATTTTTTTACGTTGTTGTGTGGAAACACAATGTGAATAGGGATGACTTAATATTTAAGGCCAGTACTTAAGCTGTCACTTTGGAATTAAAAGAAACAAATATGCCATGGTTTGCCACAGCCACACTCACTTACAATGCAGCAAATACACTTTAAGCCTCTGCCGCTCCACCCACACCTACTCATAAATTTTCAATGTAACCAGTCATTTTCTCTTCCCTGGGAGAGGATTCTCATCTCGAGAAGATAAAGATTATCCCGTACTGTAGCAGCCATGTTTTACTTGCTTTAAAGTACAGGACGCTAACTCTGTAATACCAGACATGTTTTTCCGGCTGTGAAGCTGACAGGACCCCTCCACTTAGCATTTCAAGGAGGGGATATAGCCAGCCGTCTGTGATTGCTCCGACTGTAGAAAACTGGGATTTCACAAGGAAACTAGGACTGTTCTGCCGAGCATTAATATTCCGACAACAGCGCAGGCCGGGGGGATTGTGGTTTGTTCTTGAACTTGCATGGCTTTGTGGAATAGAGATGTGGATTCTGACCTTTTTCTCGGCCCGACGCTGCACCTTCCCCCCCCCACCCGCTCTGCCTGCTGCTTGGGTAATGAGAACCAGGTAGCCCGCCCTGCGCCTCATCTCGCCTCAAAAACATCCAACATCCATCCGCCGTCTGATCCGGCTAATGGCTAAATACACAGCTTCTGCTCGGCTTTGATTCGTCCTTAGAGGTCTTATTATTTCTTGTCAATGCTCAGCGTGCCGTAGTTTCTCGCGGTATCCTGCTAAATCCAGTAAACGGCTCAAAATGGATCTTCTTAAAGGTTTTCACTGATACTACGGTGTGACTGACAGTGTCTCATCCCATAAATACTCCACTTCGGATATCGAGTGTTTGCCTTTGATGATTTCAACTAAATTGACAGGATGGTTCGGCGCTCATCCCGTCTCTGGGTTTTGTAAATAAACGACTAAAGTCGACCGTGTGAGCAAACATATGAAATATAAATGAAGCGCCGCCTGAAACTTTTTTTGTCTTTTCTCAGCTCCGAACATAAGATCGTCCTGTCCCTGCTGTCCGCGTTCTGTTTGCTCCTCATCTACCTCCTGGTTCAAAGACGCTGCTCGCTGGTCTCCAAGGTCGCCCTGGCGCTCGGTCTGCTGGGCGTCTACAGCTACAGGGCAGCTGTCGGCAATGTCCTGTTTCCCTGGCAACACTCCAGTCGAACCGCGTCCAAGTAAGTTTGCGTTTTTTGTTCTTTCGGCCCGTAGGAATGTGACTTAACTCGCTGCAGCAACTCCGCAAGCTTCCGTCCCCTGATAGGAACCTCATTTAAAGAGAAGCGCCCTTAATGCGCTGGTATGCAAATGAGTTTTGGGGGAAGTAATGCGTGTCAGCTAGGACAAACACTCAGACCACATCATTAAATCAGCCGATGAACTTCCATGCACAGTTTTTCTTTTCTTCTTTTAAACTCTACCTCCAGGTACTCTAAATCCTGCATCAAGCATCTCTTCCTGCCATAAACATATCTGATAGTGTTTTAAATGAAAATGAGTACGCTGGCCGGCCCGAGCCGTTTAGTCTTTCCTCTTTCCATCACATCCACAGCCCCAGGTTTCCCTCCTGACTCGAGTAATTGATGACTCTGATGTTCGGTTTTGAGCATAGCAGTGATTATATTGATTTATCTAAATATATTACAAAAATAATCTGAAGTTTGTTTTTTGTTTGTTTCTCCCAACATTATATAAAGCGATTGAACGCTGAGTGATTTATGTCACACGTTTGTTTTTATCGGTTTTAATCATTACGGATGAAGATGTACACTTTACAAATTTATAAATGTAATGTCGGATCATCTAAACAAGCTTTCGATCGCGAATATGTCGCCGTTCTGTACAGTATCTGTTTCAGTCTGGAGTCCATCATCTGCCCCTGGACAATGGCATTAGTTTTGTTGTACTGCAGCTGTCAGATGGAGCGCGTCCTAGAAAGCTATGCTGACCTTTTAACCTCATTTCATCACATGATTTGCAAAACCTGTGCCTATGTGCCCTTCCTCCTGACACTGGGAGTTTGATTTCCAAATGAAGGACAATCCTCTATGAGCAGCCGTCAAGGTCTTACTCTTTTTAGCCTAATTACAATACTGTTCAACTTTTTCCAGCCTACAACTTTCGAATCTCCCAAATTCCTGAAAGAGGTTTGCTTCCCAATCCTGATAAGGCTGTGGTTCCTCCCGACAGTTGTGCATCTTTTTCTTTTAAATGTTTTTTTTTTGTCTACTTAGTTTCCATTAATAGTTTTAGATAAAGCATTCTGTAGATTGTTTCCCATTTCTATGTGGGCAGTCATGTGGCCAAAACCTAACATGTACCTTTTCTTCTTTTACCAAGTAAGGCCTGCGGACATTTAGATATTTGTGAATCGGGGTCTCCTGGTTGAATCGGCAACGCTTTCTTATGGTGCGTTCGTTTATCCATCCGACTCGGACGTCCGAGAACGTTGCTAGGCGACACGCTCGGACGTTTTCCTTTCTTTCTCGGATGAACTCCGAAGAGTCGAAAATTTCCATCTTAGATTTCAAGATGTTTGCGCCCCAGCGTCACTTGTAAGTATTGATTTTCATAATATTTGGACCACTATGTTGGTTTAAATGACGATTTCAATTACTCATATGACTTTTTCTGCGTCCGTAACTGTGGGTTTGAGGGAGGTGTTTGCGGCAAAAACCTGTTTAAAACTGGTGTTGCTAAATGTCTGTAGGATTGCCAGCAGGAATAAACAATGAAATGAAGTGAAAATCGCATGGGGAACAAACAAAACTGGAGCGCCTCGTACTGGCAAGAACAGCTTTCCTGGTGTTTTTCATGCCTTCCAAGTCGGACGTCGGAAAGTTTAATAAAACGCTCAAAGTGGAAACGTGACTTCATATCCAGCTTCCAACTTGGCTCGGAAAGGTTAAACGAACGCAGCATTAGACCAACTATAATTTAGCGACCTGCCATAGTTTTCCCCAACTGCAGACATCATAGAGGATCTGTTCAAATTGTATTTGATAACTGCTGGATGGGTGGGAACCAGGCTTGAGTTTGGCTTTTGAAACTGAGCTTAGTTTTTGTTTTATATATACATTTGAATCACAGTTGTTTTAATGTTTTAACAATAGGGCGGCTACTTTTTCCTAGAGGTTAAGTTCGGATTAATCAATGCCCTTAATGGATGAAATGATCATATGAAACTGGAATAGTTCATTAAGCTGGATTTTACCCAACTAAATGAATACTCTGATTAGAGGTTGGATCTTTCTCAGCCTTTTCAGAATGACCTGCTGAATAATAATTGATTTTGAGGCTATGAACCTCTTTATCATTGATTATAATATAGCGTCAATGTGGCTTCATTAGGGATTTTGTTAAGTTCATTCTTGTTCAAAGGAGTGACAATATTATGAATCACAATTTGAGTCCCATCAATCGTGACACTAAAAAACCTTTTTTTCTTTTTGTCACCTGTTACTTTTATCTCTATAGAATTAATTACAAGGCTAATATAAGCTTTAATCCTCTGTATTTAAAATCACATGAATTATACCTCCTGGATTTCTTTGGAATAGATCTTTAAAGTGTTTTTTATTATGTCCCCCTATTATTAAAAAATAAATCCTGGGTGGAGTTAGCTTTTTTTTTTATCCTTCAATAACCCTCCGGCATGTCCCGGCATGTCCGCCTACATAACCCAATACTAAGCACTTTAGTTACATAGTCATGCTAATTTCTGCCGACTAGATGATAAAACAGTGGATCTGGTTCCAGCGTGTCAGTGTCAGCTGCTTTCAGGAGACTGTCTGTGTTCTTTAACTCCTTCTGAATAGTAGCTTATGTTAAATTAGACTTAAATCTGGTTTCATTAATACGCCCTTGCTGTGGACGTGTGGTGTTCTCATGAATTTTATGTTTCCTTGATGTTCTTAGCGTCGTGTTGTAGGGAAATGAAAAAAAGAACTCGATTGATTAAATGTTACAATTCACTCCTCCGACACTAGTTTGGCTCAGAGTTGTCGTCTACTGAACCCCGTCAGAAAAATAATGAGTGTTCAGGACTGCACGCAGGTTTCCTGTCTACTTTTTATGACCTTCCTTCATCTCCCTCCAGAATGTAGCCTTTTCTACCCTGTTTACCTTGACAGTCTCTCCTACCTGCTCACCTAATTAACAGCTCAACCTCTCACCCATTCACCAACCTGGCGAAGGCACGCCGGGCCTCTGGCTGCTTTTGGTGCACTTCATGATTGACAAGGGTGAACCCAGATATTATAACATAAGTCTTTGCAGTCCAAGTTAAAGGCGGAGCAGGGGGAGCGACACACATCCACAGGATGAGAAACACGGGTCCTCGTCATCATCAATATGGGGTTGGACCACCAAACTGTGTCTTAACCTTCAACCATCAGATCCGAACTGTCTTACTAGTGCTTTCATTTTATTTTAAAAGGAGAGATGGGCCGCAGTGTTTAAATGATGGCATGTATTAGGGAGCAAGTGAACAAATCATGCAATATATGACGTATAAATCACAAATGTTAAATGCTTGGAGGTTATTTAATTTACTTCCTGTGGCTACTGTTCTTGTGTGTTTAGATGTGTGAAACATTTTTTCCATGGAGATCACATCAGATCTTAAAGCATGTAGGGGCCCCAAAAATGTGCTCTTTTATTTATTTCTTCATAAGTGACATTTTAATTTAGAATTTTTATTATTGGGTTTGTCTAGCCGCCCGCATGAACAAACCCAAAATCCTCTAGAGAAAGCATTCATGGTCAGATGGAGCTGTTTGGCCACAGTGAAAGAAAACGTAGTTGTAGGGTTCAAGGTGAAGGTGTGGACCTCAAGTTCACTAAAATGTCTGGACTATGCTTTAAATTCAGGTCAGAGCCTGAAAACCACCCAACCCACTAAAATATGTATGTACTTTAAAATCTAGTTGGATGGTGTAATATGCAACAGCAGGAGGGTTTGTGTCTGATTTAGAGAAAACTATGCGTGTTTTTTACAACAGTTATTCCATCATTGTATAAAGTGGATGTGTGGAAAGAAAGTTTGTGTGATGATGACAACCATTTTTTTTGTATATAACTTCTTTTACCAAGCTACCTGACACCTTTTTCCTCTCCGCTTTTTTGCTTTGTTCAAAACAGCAAATGGAGTTAAAAACGGTAGATGCAACTGATTTTAAATGGCTAAAGGAGATGTTCTTTTTGCTTTTTTTGTTTTGTTCTCTATATCAAAAATTTACTTTAACACACTGTGTATATGCTCCACAATAATACCCATTCCTAAAAAGACAACTACCACAGGACTAAATGACTACAGACCTGTTGCCCTGACCTATGTGGTCATGTAGTCCTTTGAAAGACTGGTTCTCAACCACATTAAGGAAATCACGGACCCCCTGCTAGACCCCCTGCAATTTGCCTATCGGGCCAACCGTTCGGTGGACAATGCAGTGAACATGGGTCTCCACTTCATCCTCCAACACCTTCAACACCCAGGAACTTATGCAAGAATTCTGTTCCTGGATTTCAACTCAGCCTTCAACACAATTATTCCAGGACAATGACACAGCAAACTGACTGAACTCAGGGTACCAGCCTCCATCTGCCAGTGGATAACTGACTTCCTTACTGGCAGAAAACAGCAGGTGAGGCTGGGAAAGAGTACTTCAGTGACCCGAACCATCAGCACGGGCGCCCCACAGGGTTGTGTACTCTTCCCACTGCTCTTCTCGCTGTACATAAATGATTGTACCTCCATGGACTCCTCTGTTAAAAATCTTGAAGTTTGCAGATGACACAACAGTCTTTGGTCTCATCAACGGCAGTGATGAGTCTGCTTACAGACGGGTGGTTGAACAGGCTGTCCTCTGGAGCAGTCAGAACAATCTGGAGCTGAACACAGCAAAAACAGTGGAGATGACCGTGGATTTCAGGAGGAGCCCCCCAACCCTGCCAGCACTCACCATCCTACACAGGACTGTGATGACTGTGGAGTCCTACAAGTTCCTGGGCACAACGATCTCCAAGGACCTGAAGTGGGACAGCAACATCAACTCCATCATCAAGAGGGCTCAACAGAGGATGTACTTTCTGTACCAGCTGGGGTAGTTCAACCTAGCCCAAGAGCTGATGGTGCAGTTCTAAACAGCCATCATAGAGTCCATCATCACCACATCCATCACAGTGTGGAGCAGTGCTATCACAAAGCATGACACCAAGAGACTGCAGCGCATTATCAAGTCTGCAGAGGACCATCGGTGTAAAGCTGCCCGCACTGCTGGACCTGCATGCCTCCAGAACCAGGAAGCGTGCTGAGAAAATCATGACCGACCCGTTTCACCCTGGCCGTCACCTGTTTCGGTGCCTTCCATCAGGTCGACGCTTCAGCCACATGAAGACCCGTACGACCAGGCTACAGAGAAGCTTTTTTCCAACTTCCATTATTCTCATGAACAATTGAACAATTTATTTATATATTTTTTATAACTTCTATAGTTTTTATACTGCACAAAACTGCAGTTTTTAAAAAATATATAAATTACACATGCTAAATGTATTTTTCGTGCACTGCAAGCATCTGTGTAACCAAAAAAAATTCCTTGTATGTGTGAGCATACTTGGCCGAGTATGTGTGTGTGTGAATATATATATATATATATATATATATATATATATGTATATATACTGAAGAAATTAGATGTGGAATGGATTCCTTAAAGGTTATAACAGTATTGTGGGTAGGTGTCTTGTTTTTTGAGTGACAAAGAGTCTAAAATGGCAGTAAAGGCTTTATTTAGGGTGTCATTGTCATGAATGTTAAAATCTCCCACTATAATGACTTTATCATTGTTAAACACTGATTCAGAAATCTGAGATCTGATCTATAAATTCATGGGCCTGCCGTTTTTTGGACGCCGTGTTTGGGTCCTTTGTGACCTGTTGGCTGAGTCGTCGCTTCGCGCCTGGGCAAATATGGGTGGCTGGCCACTGCTGGGATGGTGCACCACTGTTACATGTTTTGACCATTTGTTGACAATGAGTCTCATTGTGGTTTACTGCGGTCACGCAGTGTTGGAAATGGCTTTGTAACCGTTTACGGGCGAATGGATCTCAATCACTTTCTTTTTGTCAACGTCATGTTATCAAACGCATCAGTTTCTGCTTTTTAAATTTCATAATTTGGGTTCTACTGCTTGAAACCGAAGATCGCTACAGGTTTAAAATCTAGTGGAACAGACTCTGATCAGCAGACCTTAGTGTTCTGGCAGAAGAATGAGACTCAAGAATGTCTGATATATAATCAGGCCCTACAATTTAAGAAGAGAAGGTTAAATTGAAACCTAAAATCAACTGGTAACCAGTGACGAGAAGCAAAGGCCGGACTTATAGGAGCCCTTTTGCTGTTTTCTCCTGTTAAGTGTCTTGCTACCATATTCTGATGCACTGAAGACTTGTTAAAACGGATTAAAAAAGAGCATTACAATAACTAGGGCAATCTGTACATCAGCATTAACATCGGTATCGGCTCATGTTAATCATTGTTTAGTATAACTTGAGGGGAAGGGGAGAGGAATGGGGCTGGTTTTGGTTTGGTCATGTGACAGGGATAATATTGTGTGGGTGTTTTAAGTTTTTTTTAAAACAATGGCGGCGCTAGGGCTGAACGATTTTAGGAAAAATTTGAAATTGGTTTTTTTTTCTGGCATAGATTGCGGTTTTGATTTCAGTCACGATTTATTTCCTTCATATCAAGTTTAATTTAATTCCATTAAGAAAATGCAAGAATGTCACTGATTGGAGTGGAGAGCACGTGACCTGGTGCAGCTTTCTTATTGGTGGCTGACATAGACCCTTCCTCCACCACCATTGAGCACACATGTGAAATTATTGTTATTATTATTATTATTATTATTATTATTATTGACTAAATTATTGGAGCACTGAGAGGAACGGCTGCTTTGAAGATCCCAAAATTGTGTTGTCCGAGATCTTGATTTTTGGTTCAAAACGATAGATCGTTCAGCACTGGGATCATTTTTCTTACGTTGTTGAAATATATATCCGTAAATATCAGCTATGATGTGTTGATATCGGATATCACTTTCTCAAACGATGAATTTAGGTTGGGATTTCCTTTTTACCCCAAAATTTTATTAATTTAAAAACAGCGTATTATAATAACTTGAGATGTCTTTAACTAGCTTATATATAGACTGATTTGATGTTCTGAAGGTATGAAAAACATGCAGGAAAAACAAAGAAACGGCAAAGGAGAAAACACATTTTCCACACCATCGTATTTTTATTATTTTTAGCAAATTGGCATTTCCAGCTCTGATTAATCCTTTCACTGTGTTGTCAGATATCTCACTTGGTGCCTTTGGTCGCAGGTGTTTTTTAGTGAAATTCAATTGTTTCCACTTGCCAGTTGTGGTCCAAACGATCCTCACCGGTCATTCAGAAATTTATGGACGCTGGTGCTGAGGCTGCTGTTAGTATGTCTCGCAACGATAAGTATTTTTCATCAAGGTCTCTCTGCTTGTACCGCTCAATCACTTTGTATCGGGGAAACATTTTCATAGGCCATCTCTTAATATTTAGCCGGTTAATATTGACAGCCGCACACTGGCAGACTTCAGGGGCTTTCTTTGCTTTCTTTGCACATCAGTCTCTTCACATGGTCAGGACTTATCCCCCAACCAAGGGAACCAACTTAACGCAGTTATCGGAGGCCTTTTCTTTTACGTTAAACACCATTACAGCAGTCAGCAACTCCAATGCCAACGACCGCAGTGGATAAAAGGAAAGATACATTAAAGGTTGCATGGCTAATGTCGCAAAATGTGTTTTGTGAGCAAATAATCTAGCAGAAAGTTGCTCAACATCAAAGCGGTCGGCTGAGAGCCAAAGCTGCCAGAGTCTCTGTGCATCAGAACTACGATGGCTTGTCCTCTGTGGGCCTCCTCTGCGTCCATGCTACATTTGTTACCCACTATAATGACCGCAAAAAGCGTTCAAACACTGCGTTTGTGCGTTTGTGTGGCCAACACCTGCACAAAAAACATGACCCATTTTATCGTGGCCTGCTTGATCTGGAGAGGGACTGTGCTGCTGCCTTCCCAATTTAAAAATATTCATGCATACAGATCCTGCTTAAAAATGGAAATGTATTCAAACTTGTCTCAAAACACCTGTGAACTCTCACCAGGTACACACACTGACACACACAAGAGACTCGGAGGATTCAGTTTTATTACCCAAGCGGCAAAACACTTTAGAGACACGTTTCAAAGTCAATTCTGTGTTTTACCAGGAAATCTCAGTGAAAACCTTTTAACAAAGGATCTTCCTCCACTTACTGTCAGCATTGTTATCTGTGATTACCGCGTGTGCTGTAACCATTTACATGCTCAGAAAAAGGTCGTTCTCCTTATTAATTTAACATGAGGCTAAAGGAAAAGTGACATTGACGCACGCCGCCGCGGCACTGCGGCCATCGACCAAGTGGCTCCGGGGCTAATCAGATGTTTCTCTGCTGCCACTGTTGTGTTTTGTTTTTTAAAGTCCTGCTAACCCTCTAGTTGTCACTTGGACATGCTCGGCTTTATCCTGCAGAGGGGAGCTGACACATAAGAGCACAGGCCCAGCTTTCTCATGGGTCGTCTGACCCTGGCTGATTTACAGTAAGTGCTAGCCTGATGCAGGTGATTGATGAAGGGGATATGGCAAACATGTTAAGAGGATTGGACACGGTCATACCTGTTCTTGTTCGCCCGCCGGAGCGCCCATGCTTGTTACCAAGGTAACCTGCAATCCATCAACTCTGCGGCTTGACTAGCTTCTATTTTCTGTCCTCTGAAATAAAACATTACATTGTTAAGATGAGGTTGATAAATTCAGCAAATCCTTATGTAAAAGGGAAAAAAACCTCATCTTGAATCTCTTGAATCAAGCCACAAATTTTTGAGTACCCTGTAAAAGAATAGAATACTGCTCCTGTAAAACAAAAATATGTACAGCCTTTCTCCAGTTTCTCTCTTTGGTGGCTTCCCTTTACTGTTTGAAATAAGAAAATACTTTATTTGTTGTTTAAGTTAAGTTTTTTCATAATATGCACTGGACATTTATTTGTGTAGGACATGTCATTTAAAAGACAATTCAAATTAGGGCGGCAACTAACGATTATTTTCATAGTCGATTAATCTGTCGATTATTTGTACGATTAATCGCCTTTTTTATTATTTCCAATATAAGTTATTAAAGATAAATTTTTGTTAAGAAAAAACGAAAAAGACAAGAAAATTGTGCCGTCCACTGCAATTAATTTACTTTTTCTTTAAAGAAACCAAAGAGCTGAAAAGATTTCAATACAACTACTAAATGATCAGCATATTAACAAAAATCTCATCCCTTATTATGCTGTGCATTTAAATTGACATTTTGTTTCATGTTTATTCTGAATGTCCAGCAGGAGACTGACTTACTTACTAATAATGTGAACTTCTGTCTCCACCACGATGTTTAGAGCAGAGTTAGTAAGTGGGGGGATGAGCGTCTCCTTCCACATGTGTTTTATTGTTGCTTATTTTTATTTCTGCACACCTGCAACTCTAAATTAAAATAAACTGAACTCATTAACAGTATTTAGCAACTTTATTTTCTTATTAGCTATCGCTCTTCTACCGCTTAAACTCCGACATGTTTTCGTCTCAGACGTTCAAGACGTGTTTTACGTGATCGCGCTCAGCCATCTTGTACAGGGCACGTGTTTATGCCGCCCGAGCCATTCGCTAGCAAGACGAGGCTAACGATTGGCTGATTTCTTCTTCTACTGCTCCACTTGTAGATCACAACATTAGGTAGCTCATTACTGCCACCTACTGACTGCAGATAAAACAGATTGTGTTAAAAATAAACTGCTTACGGTAAAACGTGATTATAAAGCAACTAATCAATGACTAAATTAGTTGTGAAGTATTTTAATTGATTTTAATCTATTTAAATCACTAAGTTGTTTCAGCTCTGATTTAAATAGCTTTATATATGATTAAAGAGTGCATTAAAAGTTACATCTCAATTAACGAGGAGAGAACAGACAAAAGTAAAATTAAGAACAAAAAGCACAGCTTAACAATCCTGCAAACCTTCTTATACTTGAAGCCAGTTTTGAGTTAATATATATAGAAAGTTTTTCTATTTTTAGTGTGGCTCTAAACACTAAAACCTTAAAGGAGTTTAAGGTTTTAGTGTTTATTTTGTAGTAAACTACCTAAACAGATGAATGGTAATAGCACTTTTAAATTGATTGTATGTAATTATTCAAAACTTTAGAGTCACATTTACTTTATCTCAGCTTCCTATTTGGGCAGCTGAGAAGTAAATGCTGCCAAAGGTTATGTCTGAATCTTAGTCCTGAAGCAGCAAAGCAGTCCCAGATCATCGCTCTGCCTCCATCCTAGTGAGCGTGGCTGCAAAAAATCTTCACTCCAAACACGATTAGACCCAAAATTCCTCCTCAGAAATGTAAAAGATTCATAATGAGTTACAGCAAAGCCTTGATTGAAGCCATTGGAGGCAAAACCAGTTGTTAGTTTAGAACATTGTTGCTGAATTAAGTTTCAATGTTTAACATTTTTTTGCTAAATACTTCCTTTTACTGTCACAATGTTAAGATTACTATTTACAGGTTGTATGTGGATATACTGCTCAAAGAAAATAAAGGGAACACTCAAATACCACATTCTAGATCTGAATGAATGAAATATTCTCATTGAATACTTTGTTCTGTACAAAGTTGAATGTGCTGACAGGAAAATCACACAAAAATCATCATTGGAAATCAAATGTATTGACCAATGGAGGCCTGGATTTGGACTCGCACACAAAATTAAAGTGGAAAAACACTTCAGGCTGATGTAATGTCCTTAAAACAAGTAGAAATGAGGCTCAGTATTGTGTGTGGCCACCACGTGCCTGTATGACCTCCCTACAACACCTGGCCATGCTCCTGATGAGACGACGGATGATCTCCTGAGGGATTTCCAGCATCCACCAACGTCACGTTGGTGGATGCTTTAGTCACGTTGGTGGATGAGCACATCTGGGAGATGATGTCCCAGATGTGCTCAATGTGGTATAGCATGGTAGCTAGAACAGCGTTCACATGTTGGATGTCTTAATGGGATTGCATAAAATATTAATATTGAAAGCTTTAAATGCAGATAAAACATAGCAACAAGAACATGAATGTTCAAACAAAAGATGTGTTTGTGGCATGCATTGGTTCCTTGTCCGTGGTGCATTCACTTGTCATAAAACAAAGACAAAAACAACTCGAAGTTTGGTTCTCAGACCTGCTGGTCACCATAAGGAATTCAGCAAAAGGTTTAAGTTGGTTAAGTTGGGACAAAACAGAATGAAGCGCATAGAAAATTAGTGTTAAGCCACTGTGCACATTTTTGTCGGCTGTAAAAACAAAACAAAAACATCCTCAATGAACAGATCTGATTTCACACTTGTTCCGCAGGCGAACCCAAACCGTGTCCAGTTTCGTTATAAATAACCGATTCTGTTAGGCGGCATCTCCTGCAGTCGGAAACCAATCAGCAAAAATCTGATTGTTTTGAAATTCTAATCATAAATGGATTTTTTTTTCCGTCTTCCTATCGAAGGGAATTAAATTATTCTGTTTTGAGTCATTGTCTATGTAGAGACCCCTAACAAGATAAAGTGCTATCTAGTGATTAATAATAGATCCAGCCAGCAGTTATTACTCTATCTGCTTTAATGAGTGTTTAATCCTCTATCTTACCGGATGAGTTTGAATGCGACAGTGCCTGCCAAGGACTTGATCTTCAGTGGTGCAGTTGTTGGTTCTGCAAACGGAGTAACAAACTGTTCACTTGATGAAATATATTTTCCTTTTTGTTATCTGTGCTTTGTTAAAAAAGATAAAGCCAGGCAAAACTTTTTGAACAGCCTCAGCATCCTAAGTGCCTGTACTCAAATAGGGTATTACTTTTTTTTACCACCTCTTTATTGTCCTGAATGTCGCAAAAGAAAAGTATCTCTGCCATTAGGTGGTAAGAACTACTTCCTCTTCGTTGCGGTGTCCGGACACCTAAAATGCTCGACCCGAGCAAGCAGGCTTTGAAAGCAAAGGAGGAAACATTCGTCTTCTTGACAGTGCGATGCAAAAATATCCACTCCCATCGAACCTTTTCAGCTTCTTTCCTCACATTACAAACTTCTGTGTAGTCTGCTGGGATTCCCCGTGATTGACTAGATGTGGTTTTCATTTCTATTCTGAGATGATTCTCAGTGGGATTTTGACTTGATACACCGACTGGCCACAAGTTAAAACTCTGCACCAGTCCGGAGTCTTTTGGAGTTTCCAACATGTTTACTCCTAGCGTTTTCCTTTATATTTAACTCTTTACTTAGCTTTAACCATCCTAAATGTACCTGCTAAAGAAAAAAATAATTCCCACATGATGTTGCGGCTCCCACCATTTTTGATTGTGGGACTGATGTATTAACAGTGTTAAAGCGACACTAAGTAACTTTTCAACCTTCATGAAATATTTTCCTAAGTTTTGTGATTATATGTCGACCAACAGGTTGTTGAATGATGCCTCTGTCATGGCCCGAGAGGGTCCGCATCGCTTTCACCAGCACTCAGAAATAAGGGTGGCAGGAACCCTGCAAACAAAACAACTACAACTGTGCTGACGACTTTACGGCATACGTCACTTCCTCACGTTTCTTATTGTCAACATCATCATATGACATTGTTTCGCCACAATTAGATTAATCATCTCATCGCTATTCATCCTCCACACAGCCCCTGGAAACAGAACTTTACTTCAATCCAACTGCAAGCGACCATGAGATTAGGATTTTACGACGCTATGCGCAAGTCCTCATGGGAAATGCAGTCTTCCTACAGGTGAAACACTACCGCTTTTGTCCACAGTGGCGAAAAAAATCGACCAAAGCTGAAACCTCTTCAGTGTTGCTTCAACAATTATCTCATCCATAAAGATCAGGTTTATTTAATGCATAACTAAGAGTTTGATTAAATGGTGGTTGACAGAAGTATACGGCGGAACTCACAGCCAACACAAAAATTAAAAAGTTACCCACATTAAAGGTTGCTGTCATCAAAAATACAGGTACATAACCACAACCAACAAAACAAATCCAAATGAAAAGACTTTGCAATCACCAACAAAGAAGCGGGGCAAAACATTTTTTGTTAATGGCAAGAAACAAGAGCAAGTATAACACACTGTGTGTGTGCTCTCTCTGCAAAGGGATCCAGACCAGTTGGGGGAGTCGATTGCAAATTTACATAACTCTTTTCCACCAAGCTGGTTCCAGTGCTGGTTCGGTGCTTGAGCCAGAGTTAGCACCGGCTCTTTGTGTTCACATTGACCAAACTGGTGCTTAGCTGGCCGCAACTCTTTCTGGGGTCAGAGGAAAGAACCGTCTACGTAGCAACTAATAGCCGGTAAACAGGAAAAGAGCAGCAGTTCTTAAACAACACTGGAGTTGCTTGTGCGACAAAAGAACCAAAACAGACCTGAAGTCAAAGCAGCAGTGGTCAGTGGAGGAGACAAACTTGCTGCTCTCAGTGTCGTCCTCCACCAAAGTCCAGGGCAGACTTGCTCGATTGCAGCGTTTTGCTCTTCAAGAACACCACGAAAAAACAGCAGCAGCAGTTTCAGTACACCGTAGCCTTCCATCTTTGTTGTGGTCTTGTGGCGGTTGGATTTGGCACTAAATCTACTGGGTAATGGTGACGTACGCATACGCATGGAGCGACGTAATCAGGTAGCTTTTTCGGCCAGCACCAGTGTGTGGAAAAACAAACGGTTCTTTGTCGGTTCGCGCTTGGAACCAGCCGCGAACCGACTCTAGCACCAGCACAGAACCAGCCCTTGGTGGAAGAGGGGTAAAAGTGGACAAGATTCTCAATATGGGACTGTTTGAGAGAGAGAGAGAGAGAGAGAGAGAGACTTTACAGCAATCCCTCATTCCACAACTTTTAGTCCTACTTTGTTGTGGATTTCCCATAAAAATCACCACATTTAGTTTTTACCGAGGGTCTCGTCCCACATGACGTGATAAACCAACCCACCCGTGATCCTGGGCTCTCCCGTTTTGTAGATCATTTTATACCTGCTTTTTGCTTCATTTTTTCTGTAACTCTACCGTATTTCTTTTGCATCTGTTTGGATTTTCTCTTTTATTCATTGTTCATTTGGAGCATTTCTATTGGATTTGTGTTTTTTATGGTTTATGGTGTTTTTAGTGCATGCGTCATTTACGCTTTGCTGCACGTTTTAACTGTCAGCCACTGCAGAATTAAGATGCCAACCAAATCTTTTCAGCTAATGTCCCTGGAGAAAACACTGAGGAAGGTGGATGGATGGTTTGTTGTTCAAGATTTTCTGTTACGTTTTGTCTCTTGTCACCTTCAACCAACACACGACTGAAAGATACTCAGTCAAAAGTAAAAAATAACTTGTTGTTTTCTTTGAGAGTCGGTAGTTTTGCGAAATCGTGTAAACAGCAATTAGCTTTAATTGCTTTGAGGAGGAGGACAGCTTGTACATTTAGCTTAAAAAATGCCAAACCAAACTAGAAGCCTTTGAGCTTTCAGAATTTGTCATCCCTAAGTGTCGGGGAACATGTGTATCGCTTTAGGCTAATTTACATTGATGTTTCACAGTTTCACAATTGGAAGAATTCCTTGTATGCAAATTCATACACCCATTGTGTCCACATAATTTTTATATGAAGATAGGGGCAATAATAGTGGCTTAGAATCAGAGACATGTGCTGTAGGTCAGATAAATTAGTATGTGATTTTTCCCTCTCTGCACACTAGTTGTAATATAAATGGCACCAGCGAACGTCCATCACCGTACAGTCTAGCACAGGCCCGGACTTCTGTTTTTCCTTTGCATAAAGTGAGGAGTTTTGAATAAAATATAGGGTTTAATGGAGCATATTACTCTCCTTCCTTCCTCACTAGGTACAGGTTTTCATAAAACACACAGTTTAATAATATATGTCTAATACTTGCTCTGTTCCCCCAGGTTTAGCTTTTATCCTGTAGCACCTTCATGAGCTTCGACGACAGCAGTACAAATTCACTTGTACCCGTTTTTGTTTTTTGCCCCAAGCTGGACAAAAAAATAATAAAGTTCTGCCGTGTAAAACCTTTTTCTCAGTTACTTTCTAAATGTCTAAATAGCCTTGGAGCAGGAAGTGAGAGCATTTTGAGGGACAACATCATCGTAATTGACTAAATCACTGGTGTTATAGTTTTTTTAAAGGTTTTATGGTACTAGTAGCCTTTATCATTATGTAGATTAACAGGAAGAAGGGAAAAGTGGGGTGACATGCAGCGAATGGTCCAGTGTCAGGAATCGAACAAGGGAAACTGAGCTCCACCAGTGAACCATGCGGTGCTTCCACCTTAACTGCTCCTGCTGGAGAAAAGCTACCTAGGGCCAGGCAATGTAGTGTTGCCGTAATGGTCTGGGACAGCTTTGGTTTTTCAGATCCTGGATGCCTTTCTCTATAATCCTCTAAATATATTGTATACTTGAAATAATAGAAGCTAATCCAATTAAGAATCGCCCCTAAAATTAAGGTTTTGGAGTGATCTGAGTTGCTATTTATATACAGTAGAATAACATAAAACATAATATACATTTTCTTTAAATGCCCAAATTATACATGAAGTCGGTCGAACTTCCTCTGGAGTGATGAATAAAACGTATTGCCTTACAAGCTGTTATTGCAGTTGCTGCAGCCAAGGCTGGCAAAACCTGTTGTCGGGTTTCATGTGGCAATGACTTTTTCACATAGGTAGAAATTATTATTTTTTATTCATCGATAACTGCAAGCAGTACCTAAATGCATTTACCCAGGTTATCTTTGTGTGACGATAAAATGTGTTGATGTGAAACTCTTAAAAACTTGGAACAGTGCAAATTGTAGGAAACACTTGAACACAACCAAGCCAGGAACTCTGTCTGCACTCTTCAAGATGTCAACGTTTACAATGTCCGCTGTGGTAAAGGTTTGTAGGTGAAGCACTCGTCCTTTAACACAGAATACAGTTGGATCTGATGCTCTCCACCCTGCAAGTGCTTAAAGATTTATTGGCTTTCATAACTTCATCACCTATTAAAACCCTCATGTATCAAAACCTGGATCTGAAATGAAACGGGATTAAGTAATTTGTCTTTGTCAATCCTCTTTCAACCCTTTGTTTCCTATGTTGTTTCATTCTAGGGGCGTTACTTCTCGCCCGTTTTGTGGGCAAATATTCATATAACTTTGTTAAAGAGCAGATGTGGATGAGAGTTTGCACATAATTTCTCCCAACAGAAATAAAATATTATTGCCTTCCATTATGGAAAGCAATGTTCTGTTGAAGCTTAATTTGAGGGTTTTTCATCATATAAATAATTGATAATGGAAAGGATTTCTTTAGAGTAAGGGTTCTTGATAATAAAAGTGAAAATTTTGTTTTGTGGTCAGACCTGCGTCATGTGTTGTAAACCACTAAATGGGTCTTTTGAAATTTGTTGACCATACAGATCATCAAGAACGCTCCTCTTTTCAACATAAATACTGTAAAGACATACAGATACATGAGATCAGGGACTTATGGGACCCTCATATAAAATGTAAAATAGTTAGAGATGGCGGCGGCAGCATCATAGTGCGGGAATATATCTGGCAGTTAATCAAGAATCAAGAATCAGTTTATTTATATAGCGGCAATTTACAACAGGTGTCGTCTCAAGGCACTTTACAAAAAATCAATTAAAATCAAGGATACATTCTAACAAATCAATTTGAAAAAGTTTTCAATCTAAGGAACCCCAGCAGATTGCATCGAGTCATTGACTTGCAGCATTCACTCCTCTGGAATCAGCAGGCAGAAACAATGGCTTGTGTTGTCGTTGACTTTACAGCA
>JAVLVB010000380.1:463265-474002 GCA_032876305.1 Orestias chungarensis
AGAAATGTGTGATTAACGTGAAGGTGAGTTTAGAAACGTCTCAGGACAGAGAATAAGGAGTAATAAGAGAGCGCGCGGAGCTAGCAGACGCTAACAGACGCTAACAGACACACGGAGCAACAACAGGAAGTGACGTCGATACGTACCACGGTCACCGTCAGCCGTCAGAGAACAGAGACCTTCACCAAAAGCATCAAGAAAACCTAATGGGACTGCTTATGATGTTTGTACTTGCCTGTCTTCTGTAAAGGAGATGAAAGAAGTTGGCAGACGCAGCTCTGGTCAGCGGAGACCAAGATGTAACTTTATGGTTTACCAGCAACACACTCGGATCAGACTGATGTGAACATGTACAGGGGTTGGACGATGAAACTGAAACACCTGTAATTTTAGTTTGGGAGGTTTCATCGGTAGATTGGACCAGCCTGGTGGGCAATCTGCATTAATTAGACCAAGAAGAGGAGAGTGCGAAGGTCCATTTAGCAGGTAAGAGCAAAGTTTTGCTCAAAATATTGCAGTGCAGACAACATTATGGTTGACATACCAGAGTACAAAAGAGGACTAATGGTCAGTCGTTTATCCATCCTACTCGGACGTCCGAGATCGTTGCCTACTAACGTTCTTGGATAAACTCGGTTTTTCTTTCTTTCTCGGATGATTCCGAAGAGAAAACTGGTGTTTTTCATGTCTTCCGAATCGGACGCTGGAAAGTTTAATAAAACGTTCGAAGTGGAAACGTGACGTCATGTCCGAGATCCGAGTCGGCTCGGAAAGGTTAAACGAACCCAGCATAATTGTTGGTGCACGTCTTGCTGGTGCATCTGTGGCCAAGACAGCAAGTCTTTGTGATGTATCTAGAGTATCCAGGGTAATGTCCGCCTAGCACCAAGAAGGACGAATCACATCCAACAGGATGTTACAGTGTGGAGAAGCCCCAAAGAGGCGTACCACCTGGACTGTTGCATGCCCAGAGGGACGCATGGGGGTGGATCAGTGATGATGTGGGCTGCCATATCATGGCATTCTCTTGGCCCAATACTTGTGCTAGATGGGTGCGTCACTGCCAAGGACTACCGAACCATTCTGGAGGACCATGAGCGTCCAGTGGTTCAAACGTTGTATCCTGAAGGCGGTGCCGTATCAGGATGACAGTACACCAACACACACAGCAAGACTGGTAAGAGATTGTTTTGATGAACATGAAAGTGAAGTAGAACATCTCCCATGGCTGCACAGTCACCAGATCTAAATATTGAGCCATTTTGGGGTGTTTTGGAGGAGCGAGTCAGGAAACGTTGCCCTCCACCAGCATCACGTTGTGACCTGGCCACTGTCCTGCAAGAAGAACGGCTTAAAATCTCTCTGACAGCTGAGCAATCCCAAAACAAATTGACGCTGCATTGGGCGCAAAAGGAGGCCCTACACCATACTAATAAATTATTGTGGTCTATAACCAGGTGTTTCAGTTCATTGTCAAACCCCTGCATGTGTGAAGTTAATGCAGTGCAATCCTGGAAGAAAACTTTACAATGACTTCAGACTAGTATAATTCAAGAGTGTGACACCCTTACTGTTGACTGGTTTATATAAACCAAGCATATTTACTGTTACTAATTTGTGCTTGTTAAAAAATGGCAACAGTGGAATTTGATAAACTTTATTGCAAAGAAGAGTAAACACTAAGAAGAAGAGCAAAATATAATATGCATAGCTATATGGGTTATTTGCTCACCACATTTTCTTTTCAGGTGGTTTCATTTCCTGGAAGCCTCAGTGTACATTTCAGTTGAAAGCACAGAAAGTCACTGGAGTCACTTTGTTTTGCCGTCTGAGTAGGGATCATTCACCTACAGGGACCTCTGTGTGGTTGTTGCCACGGCAAAGCAGGTCCCCCTGAGTCTATGTGCAGTCAGGTTAAAATCAACCGTTTTATCAAACGTTATATTAAATAAGGCTTGTGTTCGATTGACTTGTGATTCGGGTAAGTTTGTGGGCTGTCAAATTTAAGCCTCCAAGAAGGTTTGTGGTCTCTGTAGTTTTTTTACAGCATAATAATCTGTCTCAAAGACATTTTAGATATGAAGGGAAGTAAAATATTTGAGTTTTAGGTTTAAATAATTCTAGAAACGTTACCTTGAGTATTAAGTTAAATTAAGTTAAATATTTAGGGCAGCATTAGTCAAAAATAAGGATGAGATGTTGAGCTGAAAAACGATATGAAAAATCTTTTTACTTGAAAAGTAATAAGGGAACTAAACCGTAACAATAAAACTTAACAACAAAAACGTGCATGGTTAATGGAGGTATGGGAAATTATGCTCCAACAACATATGGCGCCGTGTTTCTCTAATTACAGTCCAGTATGGTGGTAGAGAGCCGTGGATCTGGACTCGTTTTACAGCAGCAGAACCTTGGCAACCTTGCAAGTCATTGAGCTGAGCTGATTATGATTTCTCGTGTATATCAAAGAGCAATCTTTTCGGTATCTAAACTCTGGTTCAGTAAGATTTGTGCAACGCGACAATGATCCCAAACGCCGCAACAACTCAGCACCATGATGGCTGAGATAAAAAAAGGCCCAAACTGGATTTTAAAAGAATGTTAGGAGCCCTAGTAGAACCGTAAAATCAGTAAACATCCCAAACTTTATTAACTGATGTAGTGTTGTGTTATATTCATGTCCATGCTGGAGCTATAAGGATTTTTTCTTTACTATATCATTATAACTTTGATTGTACCTACCGTAACTATTGGGCCTTACAGTGCAATATTTCTGCTTTCACCCTTTATTGTCTGGCTTCAATTTACATGCTGGTTTCATAAAAAAATCCCTTAATTATTGCCTCCATGGGAATCTCATTGTTTGTCATAATTCTTAGAATGCCGTTTATTGTGTTTTTAGGAATCCGCCGCTACACTGTTATAAGTCTAATAAGTTACAATCAAGCCAAATTTGGGTTCATATCCTTTAAGTTTATTTTTGACATTTATTATTACAGTTTCGTTCCCTACAATGTTTTACATTTGGATGATGGAGAATATTCTTTTTCACGTTTTACTTCAGTTTAGGTTATTCATTGCTCTTGCTTTTGAAACGTTACTTTTGCATTGTCTTCATCCTCTCACACGAATTGTCTTCATCTTTTTGGGTCACACGTCTGATATTGTCCGAATAGCGCCACATGCATTTATCTTCTAATGAACAATAATTTGAAATAATTATCTTAGCATCTATGGATGTTTAGAAATGGATAAAAAAGACATTTTCAATATCCCATCACATCCATAGCTCTGTTTTATGTATATCTTCTCCCAATACTCTGGACTTTTTTCTGAGTGTTCAGTCCAGGTGAGGCCTTAAAAACGAATAGGTTTTACACTAAATAAAGGAAAATATTAGCTAAGTGTTCAGATTGGACATTTTAGAACTGTAAAAAAACACACAGAAATCTTTGACTCCAAAAAAATGAAAATGGTTCTTATCTACAAAATGATTAAATGTAGTTTTCTAACAGGCGTTGAGATTTGATGTTCCAACCCAGTTGTCTGGACGTTACCATTAATCCCTTGTCAGACTCATTTAAATTCTTATTCTTCCCCCTTTTCTTTGTCTCTAATCATGTACTGTAAGCAAATATATCAAAAAAACATAGTTTAACCTTCTAATAGGTTCCATAATGGTAAGCATATTTTAAATGTATGGCCTCTTTAAATACATAATGAGACAAACTTGTTTGACGCAAAATGAGGCAAACCTTTAAATGTAATAATAAATCATAAGTGTTTTAAGAAGAAATACACAGGAAAAAGGTTGAGGGAGACGGGAGCAGAGGAAAAAAATGGCCTGAGGCACAGAAACGGAGAACTGAAACATCTAAAATAAAGAACCGATAGCCAGGCCAGGAATGGAGAGGATTCCCAGGGTGGAAGATTGATCTGGCACAGAGAGATCTGAATGAATAGGGGGAGGCAATAGGAAGTCTCTCTCAGCACACACTCATGCTCGTGTGGATATTCCTCAGGGGGGAAGACGGAGGTCAGGGTGGTAACTTAGGAATGAAAAAGTCCTTGTGTTTTAACTGCAGTTCTTCATTAGTCAGTTCTTCACGTATTTATTCCAACTCTGGATGTCAACAAAGAAAAAATTTCCGGTTTGATGCGGGATAACTGCTGCCTCCTGAATCTTGACTCAGACTTCACACTTTTCTCCGTCACCACAAAGTAAAACCTCAGTGAAACCTCGAAATCTACCACGACTCAAAACAACCTTTTCTTACTTGACTCGCTGCTGTGGGTGCTCTTTACAAGCTTGTGATAAAACATTCAAAAGAGAAGACAGCAGATGAAATGTCAGCTTACCCCAAAATGCACACGGAGTGTCTTTATACCCTGTTCCTCAAACGCATTAAGAAGCTGACAATGTGATGGGTGGGAGACAGTCTGTTACCTCCGGCACTTCTTCCAGTCTTCCAGTCTCCTGGTTTCAATTATTAATGTTACATTGACACACCGCATACCGAATGAAGAAAAGGTTATGAGTCACAGAAATATGCGCAGTCCTGTTAAACAAGTAGGGATATGAAATTAATTAAAGCTGTGAACTTTGGAAACCAGAAATAGCAAAGGATCCTCCTGAAATGTGCACAAAAAAAAACAAAAGCCCACATCAGTGTTACATCGAGCTACAGTCCACAACTAAGTGTTGAAGTCATAGTCAAGATTTCTTTCACCCCCAACTCTTCAAAGAGCAATGAACCCCGAAATCAACTTTTTTTATTTTCCTTAAGGGGGCTATGTTGATGTAACTGTGTCCGTGTTTCCATTTTTCTGTAAGCTTGCTCAATTATGCAATATTTGGGCTACTACCTGCTTATCGCTGCCCTCTATGGGTTACAACTGGTACAGCTTGATACATGTTTATATGACAGCCCCTTCATTCAGGTGTAAATCCATCTCACTTAGAAGCACACCCCGCAGTGAGTCACGAATCAATAAAATAAGATGATTTACATCTACATGTTAGTGTAAGCTTTCTGAAAGTCTGTCACTGCTTTGAACGTTAGCTCGTGTTAGCAATGATGCTGCTATCACTTTACCACTCTGAAACTGGAATCATTCAGCTCGACTGCAATGTCAGGGCTTCGAAAAATTGCCAGGTCAGCGCCTGGAGCCAGGAGTCCAAACTGATAATTTCAGACCTCCTGGGCTCCTCAAGACGACCCCCCTAATCTCATGTTTTAATATGTCAAACTAGGCTACCATGCCAAAACAGCTTAATCCGATTCAGGTCTCTACTGTGACTGGACCACTCCAAAAAGTTCATCTGAGGTCGTTATTTTTTTGGCCCCAATGCTTCATCCTGCCACATTCTACAGGAGAGCTAACATTAAGGGTTTCTTCAATTTCAACAATATTCCAGATGTCAAAGCAGAAAAACCGTCCCCAGAGCATCATCCTGCCCCCCACCGTGGTTGACTGTTCCACACGCGTCTCATCAGTTGAGATGGCCTTTTTTGGTTCTGTTTGTTAAATGGATGTTTAACAAACACAACAGAACAGATTTGTCATCTTTACCCAGCTTCCTTCTCAGTGTTTAATTACGATTACTTATTGAACCG
Organism: Orestias chungarensis; assembly: GCA_032876305.1. Taxonomy (NCBI): domain Eukaryota; kingdom Metazoa; phylum Chordata; class Actinopteri; order Cyprinodontiformes; family Cyprinodontidae; genus Orestias; species Orestias chungarensis. Next base: position 468,884 of record JAVLVB010000380.1, read on the forward strand.
AGACCAGTTAAATGTTGTTCTGAATCCTCAAAGCCTTAGAAATTTCTCTGTTATATATTCCAGGCTGACAGATATTAGTGATTTTGGTTCTCAGCTGTTCTTGAGTTTCTTCAAGTCAGGCCATGACGTGTTGATTCGTTGAGAAATCGGCCTTGGTGGTTAGGGTGTGTTTATTTTTTCACATAGTTCAGTTCGCATTACTTTTCCCTTAAAAAAAATTTTCTTCTTTAAAGTCACAGTTTGAATTTGCTCAGTTTACATTTTCTAAAATGTTAACATTAGTTTGAATCTGCTACTTTTGGGGTACAATTTGGATTTTTTATTTAAATATATTCAGGTTATTTTGACTCTGATTAATTATAATAAAGCTTTGTTCAGTAGATAAAGCTGAGAGCAAGTGTTTTTATTTTTACCATCCATCTCAATGTTTGCAATTGAAAAACACACAGAGCCAGAGTTCACATAACGGACTCTCCTACCCCAATTACCTAAGTATTGAACAAGATGTTTTGTTGGGATCAAATCAATGCGAGCGTCTCGCTTGTACTGGAGCAGAAGTGACACAGTCGATGCTCCTGTCTTTTCAGGGGAACAGTGGAGGCACGCTTTGTCTACGTCTTCGTTTTGGGCATCCTCTTCTCGGGCACAAAGGACCTGCTGAGATCGCAGATCATCACTGCAGACGCGAAGCTGAAGAGCAGAGGATTGTGGGAGATTTACGGCGGCCTGGTTTTGTTGGTTTCCCTCTTGTTTCGGGCCCACAACCTGCCAGTGCTGTGCTGCGCACTCTTGATTCAGACCCTAATGGCTCAGTTTATCTGGAAGAAACTCCATTATGACGCAGCTCAGACCACCATCATGCACTACTGGTTTGGCCAAGCCTTCTTTTACTTTCAGGTAAGCCACAGAGTCTAAAGAGGTTTTGTTTCTTTTCTTCTTTTTTGTAAGATGGAAGTTTATTGTGATTATGTGCATTTTCTTGTTTAAAATGGAGAACTGTTAAAAAGCATAGAGGAAAAAAAGAAAGCTGGGAATGTCAAGCATTACTGCAGGTACTCTGGTGTAAATAAACAACACAATCGGCCTCCTAGACAAAAATGTGTATAGAAAAACCTTGGTCTGTAGCAGGTCATTTATTAGTGTTAAACACAATACACATTTTACAATAATGTATGCCTACAGGAATAATAAATGACCAGCAATGTCCCTTCTATGAAACCAAAGCTGGCATATTTTTACAATCTAAAAAGTTTCTGTCTTTTTTGTTTTTCAAAGGCTGTGATTAATTGGAGAAACCCATCCTTCCTTACTTCCATAAGCTCCTTCTATTTGTTTTTCACCACATAGAGATAAAAATAACAAAAAGACCTGTAGATGGCTGCCAAAGATGCTAAATCATTTTAATCTATAGAAGTCCTTCTTGTTATAACTGGTCTTCTCTTTCTTTTTATTTTAAAAACCTTGGGTATAAAGTCATTATTTATCCTTCAAACACATCTAACTTTGCACTTTATTCGATTATAGCTTATATATACATGTACAATGATAAATGATCTTTGCAATAACAAGAAGATTTAAAAAAACTGAGGGGATACAGGAGCATCTACTGGAGGAGTCTCTAATTAAGCCCACGCCCTCATATTTGGCCTTGAAAAAACATTTATCTCAATCCGTCTTTGTTTTTTTGTTGTTTTTTTTGTTGTTGCTGAACTGAATAAAATGTAATAATTTCATCCATTGACGTTAACAGCCCCATTTTAGGGTGGCTGGAGCCACCCTAGCATGTTTCATAGCCACCCTAATTTTTTGCCGATCTTTTAAATTATTTATATATTTCTTTTCTTTTTTTCTCCCAAAAATAAATGCAGCAAAGTACTGAACACGAGCCATTATGAACACAAGTTAATCTAAACACAAGTTTCTGTTTGCTTATTTATTGTTTAATGCAATTATAATTATCGTTATGATTCATATTCCTCATTGGCTCCGTATCGAACGTCACATCAGCAGGCGGTGCAGCGCCTGCCTGCTTTGAAGCTCTTAGGTATATATTAGGTTACATTTGCTTAACACTAGAAAGGCTAAAGACACGAGAATTTTCATCAGACTCAAGTCCGACAGTCTATCACAACTCATGAATCCCTTTTCAGATGTAATCGCTCCATTAGCGCTGTCCTTGGAGAACCATTCCACCACCTTCGATTTTAGTTTGAGCTCAATCCTCTCTGTTTCTGAGTGTTTTACATGAGAGCAGGGGGGGAATAAATGAAGTCTAACTCCCAGAAACCGGTTTCAAGATATAGTGAAATATCTTAGCTTCAACAACAATGACAAACGTTTGAAACGTGTGAAAACTGACTGTTTTGCTGCAATTTCAAACATCTGGCCACAGTTTGTACAGAACTGAGTGTTGTCCTACAGTCCAGGGCAACATATTACTGTTGTTGAGCAGTTATTTCCAGCAACGGTTCGTTGTCCCTCTCTGCTTCCGATTCCAGCTTCCGATTCGGGGAATGGCTAAAGGGCGATTCCGCTCAAATTTTACTACCTTCGGCACATTTATTCTTCTCTAGATAAAAAAACTACAAAACATAAACACTTCAAACCTCGACTGGATTGTTGTAAAGAGATTGCAGAATATTAATAGTAGTTTTGGAAAATATGGCATATATACTATATAATGATATGGTCTGATATAAAATTAACTTCAGGGTTTAACCATGTTTTTGAACTCCATGAAGGGTTAGGAAGAAAGACAGGCTGTTGACGAGAGTGAGGAAGGAAGTCCAGATTCAGAGGATTTTCTCTTTGTATTTTGGCACATTTTAGCTGCTGTAGTTTAGCTGGTGAAGTAGCTTTAGCAAGCGATTAAATTATGAAAGCTGTTTTTAAATAGAATAGAAATGGTGGGAAGTGTGTCCCCAAGGTGTGATGCTCTTAAAATAATGAATTGATTAACAAAGGCTTAGTAGGTGCCCTAAAACATTTTTGACTTTCGCAATATCTTACCTCCTCCCGGGGCTAAGCCACCCCTGTGTCTCAAACCTGGTAACGTCCCTGATGTCATCTATTTGGATTTATCAATTTTAACTAAAATAATGTGATTAAAGGACAGCTGAAGGTCACTTGGGCAGAGAGAAATGTAATTTGTATTGGATTCTGTGTAACGTAAGCAGAAAACCTCTGCGATCTCTACTGTCAAATTCAACTGACTCTCCTTTGGCGCTTTAACACACTGATCTCCCTGATCATATTATGAATGTGCTCTGAGTTTTTTCATGGTGGCGAGGCGAATTGATTTGTAGAACAAGGCAGTTCACAGTGCTTTACATGATAAGAATACAAAACGGTGAACAAGCAGGAACGATTACATTGCAGTGGGGCAATACGAGACAGGTGATGAAAAGTAACAATCTACAGTGAAACGTAAAATTTTCCAGTATTGCTAATCGAAAGCAACCCTGCACAAATGAGTTTTCAGCCGTGCTTTTAAGAACCTCCGTTTCCTGGAAGTTGTTTTATTTTAGTCGAGCATAAAAAAACTGAATGCGGCCTTTCCACGTTTGTTGTGGTTCTGCGGGTGCAGAGCAGGCGTGAATGGCCTGGAAGTTTGATAAAGCATCAACAGATCTTTAACGTTAAGCCATTTAAAGCTACGATGCTGTAGCTGTAGCTCTTCAGGTGTAAAAAGAATGACTTTAGTTTTGTTTCTATTCTATTCATATGTTGAGTTGTCGTATGCAGCTACATGAATTAGTTTACAGTCACCTGGTGCCATTTTAATGTAAAGCTGTGTATCATCTGCGTAGTTATGAACAGGACAGTAGCTAACCTTGTGGGTTCCCTAAGTACAGGTTCTTTATGGTACAACCCATCATACTTTGTTTGAAATAAAAATATTAAGTTATTTTATACAATTGATATCCGGATTACACCTTGAACATTTTTAGAGTTATTAAGCAATAAATCCAGTCTGATACAGTTTATTTAGATCAACTTCTATAAAGCTAATGTCACTTCATGATGCTTTACAAGACAAAACCGGTCCAAAAGAATTATATACTCCAAGTGGCCCTGGTGTGCTTGTGTATAGACAGAGGTTGGGTGATTTTATTGCCCTTTGGGATGAGTAAGATATTTTTTGATTTGATTGATTTGATTTGAATACTCCAATTCTGTCATTCCTACTCGCATTATAACGCAGATGACTTCCTTTATCGTCCAAATGCCAAAAACCTCTCGGTGGAAGTGTAACAGGAACAGTAACAATCCCTCCACCTTAGCCAAAACGAAATAAAAGTAGAGCAACGGACAGCAAACATGCCCAGTTCACACTGATGCCTAAAGGACATGGCAGGTGTGCATTAGTACCCTTTTGCCTCCCTTTGTAACAGCCTAGTAAGGCAGTAAAGTGGGTTTTCTTTTGTATGGTTTTTTTAGAGGCGTCTAATGATCTAACAGACTATATAGAATTTCAGAGGAGGCAATAAAACGCAAATAAGACGCTGTTTTATGAGCACTTCTGTTGTTGTTTGAAGTCTATTAATCTCTCCTCGGTCTGGTGTAAAGGCCGGCAGGGGGAAGGTTGTTTCCAGGCGGTGCTTTCTGATGCTGAATAGGTCTTCAGAGCCAGAGGTGACGCCTGCCTTTTTAATTTGAGCTGAGCTTACAGCAAACACTCCCTTTGCAGCTGTTCATTTTTGTCGACAGAACTTGCATGTTGCAAACAGTTCGGTAACCCTCATCAATCTGGAGTCGTTAAGACTAGGATGGGTTTGGGATTACAACATCACTGGTAAATGTTCCACCTCTGTGTGCCAAAATTTTTAATAAAAAAAAGTTCTGACGAGGGTAAAGCCCTAACGAATGTGCAAAAGAGCAACATGTAAACTTTAAGCTGACATGATACAAAAATGTTATCAGGAAAATGATTTTTTATATATATATATATATATATATATATATATATATATATATATATATATATATATATATATATATATATATATATATATATATATATATATATATATATATATATATATATATATATATATATATATATATATATATATATATATATATATATATATATATATATATATATATATATATATAT
>JAVLVB010000380.1:481288-546238 GCA_032876305.1 Orestias chungarensis
GGGGGGGGGGGGGGGGGGGTACACTTCAGCTTCCAGTGGGCAAAGTCCCATCGATACTGGAGTGCTGTGCGGACAGTCTGCTTCAGGCTCGCGAGGATATACAGTTGCTAATGGGCCTTCTTTATGATGCTCGCCTTCTATTACTTTTTCCATGAGGTACTTAAAACTGAAGACAGTTTGCACCATGGCCAACGTGAGAAAGAAGGCAGAGTTAGTTTAGTCCACAGGTTAATCTGCCTCCTGCTACTATAATGAATAAGAATCTCTGTCCAAGTCATTGTCAGCAACCAGGTTAGCCAATTGACTCAGAAATTAAGACCCAGTCACAGTCCAAACTAAAACATCTGTGATGTAGACAGTGGACCGCTTGGAGCAACTGCCTTAGGTGAAGCATCACAGGCATGATCAATATATATCTCTATATAAACAAGTGGTTGCTCCACCCGGTCCACTGTCTTCCGCCATCTTTAAATTTGGAGTGGGCTGTGTTTGATGTGATCGTGGATCGATTACTCCGCCCTGTTACGTCATTGTAACAATTTTTTACTCGTACCCACAGACTTGATTTTGTGTTCACAGAGAAAGAAAGAGTTTGTAGTCGTAATAATTACAGTTGTATTCATAAGATGTGTCACTCAAACTGTCAGACTCACAAATATTTCAGCAGAATTTTGGGTACAAGAACTTTATTTAGATATAAATACGAAAATGAATGTTAGAGTTGTGCAAACACCTTTTTGGCAGCGATCTTACTCCATAAAGGTAACAACGCCCTTCCTGACTTACGCTACTTCTGGATGTACTTGCCTCTTATTAGTAAAGTGCTGCTTTAAAAAAGTTTCATGGAAATGGAAATGCGTCACTTTAAGTCCATTTTGACTCAAATGAGTTTCTGTAACTAATTTGAGTATCAATCATATTGAGATTTTGATCTTTTTTTTTTTAAATCACATCATCAACACAGAAAAGAAGACAATGTTGATTCATTTTTTTACATTTAAATTATTCCGATTCTATTAGATTATCAGAGAACTGCGGATACATCTCATAGGCTTTGCAGTCGTGTGGACTGTAACGAAGACTAGGATGTTTAGAACCCACTTTTATCATCCTCTGATAATCTAATTGGCTGGTTCCAGTCTGACCATTTAATCACTTTAACATGTAAAACATGTAAAACTGTTACCATTTTTCCCATCAGTCTTCTGCCACAGTTCATTTCCCATATACCCACTCTAAAAAAAACTAAATCATAAGTTTAAAAGATTTGCCTCTATTCCATGATACTTGATATGAATTTCTTTATTAATCATATATACCTTCTCAGATGGCAACACAAACTGCTTAAGCCTGGTTATTTATTAGTCACTGCTTGCCTTTCTATTTGCTGTCCCCTGTTAAAGCAATCAGAGCAAAAAAAAATAGCTCTGTGATACAGGGCTGGTCCTATGAATTGTTTTTGTTTTTTTGCTGCTGCTGTTGTAAAGCAGAGGTGTTTGTGGTGGTGAGCAGGAACCCTCAGGATGATTATGTGATCAAAGAACCCCTTTAAAAAAAAACAAAAAAAAACGTACACAGCACTGTGGGCCTCCTGTCTGTTGTTCCACTCGCTGTTTCCCTCTGCGCTTGTAAAGATCTGCTGGTGAGGGGAAAGAAAAGAAAAAGCTTAAGATGTCCGTATGTTTCTCATGGTTGAAGTCTCCCACTAAAACCAAGGATGAAAACGGTTCCTTTTTGATGCTTTTTCTAATAGTTTAGCTTAGTTCTTTGTGTGCTGTCCTTGTGTGGCACTTGTACTTTGTTAGAAATGAACACTAGCAGTGGCCACAACTGTTAACTCCTAAGGCAGGTGATGTGGACCTTACCTTAGAGAAATACATCTGTCCTCTACCGTATTTTAGTCAGTAGTTGTCAGAACTTCCTATGTTTGCATCAGCTTCTGTGGTATTGTCCTCTTCTCACCTCCTTGGTCATTGGAACCCACAAGTATTTAAGGAGACGCGATTGCTTTGTGGCCGAGGCGTGCAAAACACGTAACTCCCAGATAGCAGATAACAGAACGAGGACAGCGCAGTAAAAGTTTCTTGTTCTGTGGTTATTAGTTGTCCTTTTAGTTATTGTTTGTAGTTTTTTTTGTTTCATCTGATTTATCTCGCACCTCCGTTTGTATATTTATTATTTTTATTAGTGTTAATATTGTTTTCTTTTTTTCTATTTTCTATCCAGTTCCCTGCCTTCCGTCGCTCTCTCTCTGTTTTCCCTCAGCCTGACTCTCGTTATCAATTCCAGTTATCTATTCATCTTCTCCACTGCTCCATCTCCTCAGTACTTAGGCCTGGTTCTCTCACTCATTACCCTCTGGATTATACATTGCCTTACCTCGCCTGTCGTCGGTCCCCTGTTCCCCCTTCTGCTCGCCTGGTTCTTTGTGCTGGTCTCTCTCCCCTTTTCGTGTCCTCCATTTGTTTATTAATTTGTTGTTCTGTTTTTTGTCATTGCCTTTAGTTTTTCTTGCGCCCCTCATCGTTGTTTGTTTATTAGTTTATACTTTGTCACCATTTATTTTCCACCCCGCTTTTTTTCCTTGGCCTATTTTCCACCTGCGTTCGCGTTACTCTTCTGTCTCAGTTCGTGTTATGTTAAGTATTTATTCTAACAATAAAATCATTATTTCTTCCCGCATTCCACCTCTGCTCGGGTCATATTTATTACTTTGTGACAGAAACTAAATCTTTCTCGGCTGAAACACGGATTAATAAGCATGTCCCCTAAACCTCGGCTCACCGCTTGTTTGGTTGTCGATGGGAATCTGTCCTCCTCCGAAACTCGACTACCTGTAGTTCCTCCCCCTCAGCCGGGACGCAGCCTGCTGTGATTCACTACAGCCCTCTGCTAATTTACTCTTGTACTTCAGAGGCGGAGAGTTTGAATTTTACGAATGAATCCATACAGAAACTATATGCGTGTCTGGCTTTACATCCTCCTCTCCTAATCTCCTGGCTGGTGGTTGTAAAGTCATTAACTTCCTAATCAGAATTTGCCAGCAAATCTGCTTTATTGTGGGAAGATAATTGGATCAGTCTCTCGTGTGTGTGTGTGTGTGTGTGTGTGTGTGTGTGTGTGTGTGTGTGTGTGTGTGTGTGTGTGTGTGTGTGTGTGTGTGTGTGTGTGTGTGTGTGTGTGTGTGTGTGTGTGTGTGTGTGTGTGTGTGTGTGAATTCTTCTCTTCATTGTTGATGTTCAAACAATCTTCCATCAATTAGATTCAGACCCTAAAGCAGCTTAGCGCATCTTTGCTTTTAATCAAAGTTTTCTCGAAAGTTTGTCTATTATTCACCGCTGTGAAGTCAGCTCGCTGCATCATTCTCCTCTCTGATGGTCCCCCCCCCCCCCCAGGAGCCCCGTCGCCCTCAGCCACGGCTGCTACTGCTTGGCCCTTCTGAGGTCGGTGCCGGCCGCCGTCTACATCATCCTGGTGACCGTCCTGCGCTATCACCTCTTCATCTGGAGCGTCTTCTCGCCAAAACTGCTCTACGAGTCCCTACACCTGCTGCTGACGGCGGGAGTCTGCCTCTTCTTCGTCGCGATGGAACAAAGCCCCAGTAAGTCCTAGGTGAGGCGGGGACACCGAAGATCAGGCGGGTCAGGAGGAGACCCGTTCAGACTGCTGTGTCACGACCGGCTCCTGCTCCTCATCTCTTCGGTTTGTAAATAGATCTAGATGTAATACCACAGCTGCTCATGCTAATAAGTTTAAATGCTTTTCTGTTTGCTAAAAAAAAATAAAAAATGGTTGAGGATGAACAAAAATATGATGTAACATGATGTAAGAAAAACAACTTTCCCTTAGAGACGTGCGGACTTGGACGTACCTAACAAACGCAGCACCGCGGTGTTGGTGGAGCTTTTGATGTTACGTTTCGTAGGCGAGTCAAGCGTCGAGCCGTATTGGTGCAGACCTCACGCTCGTCTCCCCTCATCCTCCGTGAACCTCAGTAACCTGGCGTCGGTCGATTCCCTCAGGCTCTGTGAGAATAACGAGATCAATCCTGTTTCCCAGTTGAAGGATGCAGATTCGGGGGGTCCTGCTGTGTCTCACCCTCCCCACAAGGGATCCTGGAATCAAACCGTGTTATTAAGAAAAGTTGGATATCCCACTGTGACGGATCAAAGGGTCCGAAGTGGATTTCTCGGGGTAGTTTACGTCGCCCTGGCCTAAAGGTGCAGCGCCGCCGAGGCGAGTGAGACGTCAGACTGTACAGCCTGCGTACGCCCACACAGCGCTCTTACAAATAAAAGCTGCTCATCAGGCAGCATTAATGAAAAATACCTGTGTGGGAGGAACACAGGAGTGCAGAGTGGGAGTCTTAAAGACACTTCAGCCACTTCTCTGTAGAACTTTTCACAAAGATGCATCACAGACAACTAATTAAGCTCCACTTTTCTATTTTGGCATCCTTGGGCGAGAAATTGACCCTTTTTTCACTGGTAATTGTTTATTAAACTCGCACAGACTCATTCAGGCACATTGAAAGTAGAATCTGTGAGAAACGGTTGCCAGGGTTACACTCCTTTCCTAAATTATGTATTCCTTTAATACGTTTATTTTTTACATAAACTTGAGTATAATGAAATGATTGCCGGATCAGGTTTCACTGCAGTTGCTAAAGAAAAATCGTCCACACCAAAACGTCCATCATGATCCCATCACATCATGGTAAGCCTTTAGATCAAAGTTGTTGTAGTTTTATTTCAACCACATTAGCAACACTAGTAGTTTCCCCCGTTTACAGATTGACCCACCTGAGCTGTAAGTCTCCACAGCTCCTCCAGAGTTACTGTATTTTTATTTTTTTGAGGGGCGCCTGCGTCAAACGGTACACCATAGTTTTCAGATACTTTTACGAAAAAGCATAAATGATATATGTTCCACCTCATAACTATACAGTAGTTTGTGTTGGTTCGCTGAAAAACATTGAGTTTTTTTTTTTTTTCTCCACCCTCTCAAACCAAAGTGAAGCTGGCCAGTAAGGCGGCTTTGATCCAAAGTAATAGCAGCAGTGATGTTTGTCTTTATTGAACTCTGTGTATTGTTCGATTATTGAGAGCAACGGCCGAGGAGCAACGCATGACGCAGACATGTTATTTCTGACGGAGTCGTTGATGCGAGGGAACCTCTGCCGCTACCTCAGAGCTCCGCTTTGATTACGACCTGCCAGCTCCAACATCATCCGCCCCCGTTGAGGTCCAAACGAAAGAAGAATCAGGGAACAAGCTGTAAATGGCCTCTTCACCCGAGGCAGAGATCCCTGACGTTCGGCCTGTTGTTTTCTGCCGCCGCTCACCTTGACTGACAAGTGGAAGGCAAATCGTCGGAGAGCCAGACAAGCGGCAGGATTTCCAGAGTCGGCACCAGGTCAGGTTCTGTCCGTTAGATGGAAGGCACGTTTGGCTGGGAGAGAGTCCAGCCTCAAAGTTCAGTTGACCTCTTTGTAAATCGGCAGAATGCTACTGTCAAGTGCCTCTTCTGCTCTTTAGCTCAACGGGGACTCCCAGCCAGACTTCAAACAAAGTCTGCCATAAATAGTTTATGAGCCAGATAATAATCTACATGACTCTGAGGATTAGTCTGTCAGTGCTCGGTACGCTCCACATCTCTGTCCAACAAGCTCTGCGTTGTCCTCAGAAGCTGAGCCCCTAATCCTCACAGATGCTGTAGGGAAGGTTTCTTCCTCAGTACAGTAAGTCTATCAATTACTACGACTGGTACAATAACGACATTTCTACACGGGAAATCATCAACTAGTGGATGTAGTAGAGTAAAAGAAACCCTGTGTTTTGTGATGCATCCTGGTTATTGAACATGTACATGAAGAAATGCAGAAAAATATTATGTTGCTCAACTGAAATCAAAGAATGCGCGACACATCTGCGTTAATGTTCGCGTCAGCCGACTTCTGTTGTCTTTTAACGTATCAACGTCGGTAAGAGTAAACCTGGACACCTGCCATGTGTGTGGGGGTGTTGGAGGTTGGTCATGTGGTGTTTATGTGACAATCAAGGGGAGATCGGCAAAGGATTGTGGGATTTTCCCCAGATTTTAAGGCATCCCTAACTAAAATCATCTCAAAAAATAAAAATAAAACTGAACCAGAAATGCAAACAAATATCTTTCAGCCACATTGATGGATAGATAAACCTGGATTATATTAAAAAAAAGTGCGTTGTTTGAAGGAAATAACGGTGCAGACTGATGCAACGTTCTAGTCACAATACACTGTAAATCACGGCTGGCATGTCTAGTTAGTTTTTTTCTTTTTTCCAAGGGTGAGATTGATTTTCATTTGCTTGAGATGAAACTGATTGTTGTTATGGACTTCTCTGAGGGTTCTCTCTGCTGCTGCAGATGAATTAAGTCGGATAGAGAGACATTCATCTGCATCTCATTAGTTTGAGCTTAGCAGGTCTAAATGGAAGCTGAGGAACTATAATAATGTTTTGGGGGTATTGAGTTTGATTCTAGTGGGATGTGTATTTTTGTGGATTCTATAAAAAGGCTTTTTTTTTCTTTTCTTCCTTTTTCTCTTGATCCGGCTGTATTTATGTTCAAAGATCCCCCGAGCTACAAAGTGAGGCTGCAGGAACGCTGAGCTCACAGGCAGCACAGAGAAATCCTGAATCTGGTATTTCAGAGCCGGCCTCCGTTTTCCTTTGTGTCTCTCGGGCGCAGGCGGACGTCTGTAAGCCCCGTCTGCAGCGGTGCAGGAAGCCTCAGAGCGTCCTTTGGCAAATCTGATGGGGCTGACACTTTGCGCGCAAAATCGCTCCTCTGTATCTAAACTGCCCAGCAGCCCGTGAAATGGATCAGAATAATTGTTTTGTTCACATGGCTGAGAGCTCGCACACGTCACGCCGACGCCGGCCTGTGTTTTGTGTTCTCCTGATTCCCTCCTAAGAGGAACAAACTCTTACTTAATTTCCAGAGGTTTGTTTAGTCTCATTCAGAATCTCTTGAAGTTTTTTGTTTCTAATTTAAGTGTCAGACTAATAGATGACTGGGAAGCATGAGGGTGAATCATTCATGTTATTCAAAATGTTTTTACAAATAAAAATCTTTTCAGGTGAATTTTATATTCGGCTCTTATTCCGCCACCTCTGAAGAAAAGTGCAGACTCAAACTGTTTAAAAACATAAATAAATAACCCAAGCTCCGTCAGGTTGGATGGATCTGAACATCACCGTAGCATGATGCTGCCACCGCCGTGGCCATGGGCAATGGGTTATATCTGATGGTGTAGAAACGTAATTTTTCCTGTAGAAACCTTTTATTTTTTTGAATGTAGGATAAAAGTAACATCCTCAACAGGATTTGTAGCGAACAGCAACCAGGGCTCGTCCATAAAACCTTGACATGTGGACTTAACGACTAATAACTGTCCTGCCTGCAGATTTTTACACCTGAGCTATAGATCAGTGCAACTCCTCCAAAGTTGTCATTGACGTCTCCTCATGGCTGCGTCCTTGTCTACATCCTGAAGTTTTGATTTTTATGTTTCATTTAGAAATAACCTGGACAATTCTTTCTGAAATATATCTAATGTAGTTTAATTCTGGGGTTATGAACAGATTTTTAAGGCTTGAAAGAGTTTGTCTGTCCTTCAATAGAAACTATGCAATAATGTTTGTGTTTCCTGTTCTCTTCTGTTTTTTTTTCTTCTTTTAAGATGTTAATATTAAAGTTGGTCTTTTAATGTCTGTATTGTTTGGGAATGACATTGTTTTTACTTAATGGTGAATCGTCATTTACCCAAATCGCTTGTACAGCTATTTTTCTTATGATTGTTGAAATAAAAACCGTTTACAGCATAACGTTGGTCCGTTTGACTGGATTTAATCTCCTATGAGAAACTTAATTTTAGATGAACATTCACACTTTTAAAGACATTTTAATAAGAATCGCCCCATTTCCCTCAAGTGATATTAGCGATTAGTCGGCCATTAAATTGTCTTTCGGCTTGGTACAGCCTGGATGGAGGCCATCTGTCTTCAGACTCAGCCCGCTCTGGAATCGCAGGTGACGTATGCTGTACTTTTTTTTTTTTTTTTTTATAAACTCTCACTGAAATGTCCTGATTTGGTAAAAAAGAACAAGATGCCGTCCTTACTGTGTGCTTTGAAGCTGTATGGTACAGTAGGAGGATGACAATGTAATGATCATCCAGTATCCACCCACCAAATAACCATTTTATGCTTTCAGGAGCTGGGCAACGTCGACACAAGAACACATTCCACGCTTTCTTTTTTTTTTTCCTTCTTCTTCTTCTTGCTTCTGAGTAGGAGTCTCTGCCAATACCCCCATAGTGATGATGCACCAAAGACGTGCCATTGTCCAGAAATGTGACACACAGAGCTGGAACCAGTTGGTTTAAATATGACCATTTGATGTTTTCTACAAATCCTCTTTACGGAGGTCAGAATCCATGTGTGGGACTTCAGAAACACACCTGTCAGCTATTTGCGGAGCATCTCTAATGTACAGTATATGCAGGGGTTGGACAATAAAACGGAAACCCCTGTCATTTTAGTGTGAGAGGTTTCATGGGTAGATTGGACCAGCCTGGTGTCCAATCAGTGCACCAGTAAGAGCGGAATCTGAAGGTCCAATTAGCAAGTAAGAGCTCAGTTTTGCTCAAAATATTGCAGACAACATGATGGGTGACATACCAGAGTTCAAAAGAGGACAAATTGTTGGTGCACGTCTTGCTGGGACATCTGTGGCCAAGACAGCAAGTCTTTTTGATGTATCAAGAGTATCCAGGGTAATGTCAGCATACCACCAAGAAGGAACAAATCACATCCAACAGAATTAACTGTGGACGCAAGATGAAGCTGAGTGAAAGGGATTTTGGGATGCTAACTCCGATTGTAACCAAAAAAACATTAAAACCATGGCAGAATAAAATGTGCACCTCAACTCTCCACCAAAACTGTCCATAGGGAGCTCCACAGGGTCAATATACACGGCCGAGCTGCTACAGCCAAACCTTTGGTAACTTGTGCCAATGTCAAACATCGGGTTCAATGGTGCAAGGAGCGCAAATCTTGGACTGTGGACAATTTGGAACATGTATTGTTCTCTGATGAGCCCACCTTTACTTTTTTCCCCACATCCTGGAGAGTTACGGTGTGGAGAAGCCCCAAAGAAGTGTACCACCCAGACTTTTGCATGCCCAGATTGAAGCATGGGGGTGGATCAATGATGGTTTGGGCTGCCATATAATGGTCATGGTCACTGCCAAGGACAACCGAACCATTCTGGAGGACCATGAGCGTCCAATGGTTCAAACATTGTATCCTGAAGGCGGTGCCGTGTATCAGGATGACAATGTTACCATGCACACAGCAAGACTGGTGAAATATTGATTTGATGAACATGAACGTGAAGTAGAAAATCTCCCAAGCCTGCACAGTCACCAGATCTAAATATTATTGAGCCACTTTGGGGTGTTTTGGAGGAGCGAGTCTGGAAATGTTTTTCTCCTCCAGCATCACGTCGTGACCTGGACACTATCCTGCAAGAAGAACGGCTTAAAATCCCTCTGACCACTGAGCAGGACCTGTATCTGTCATTCCCAAGACAAATTGATGCTATATTGGCCGGAGGAGGCCTTACACCATACTAATAATTATTGTTGAATACAATCATCCATTTTCACCACTCTTAAAGTTTGGGGTCATTGCTTCCACCATTTACCCCCATCTACATCCTCATATTCCCTTTTCTGGAGTGTTCTTTAAAAGCCTCCTTAGGTTATAACTGAGACTGCCTGGAATGGGGCAGGAGGGGGGTTTAAAGTGCTTCACTAATTCATTCTTTCCCCCTCCAAACGTTTTCACATCATCTCATATTACAGTACAGTAAGCTTTACCTCATTTGTCATTTGTCGCTGTATGCCTTTGAATAAACTTATAAAGACAAAGTCCGGTCTTTCTCTTATTAAAGAGTTGTCTTCTCTCCCACTTTGATAAGAATATAAACAGGATTACAGAAAAAAAAGTTGTAAACCATAAACATCGCTGTTCAATCCATCATCTAACTATATGGGAACAATGTGCAGCCCTACTGAGACACCATCATCCATCTAACCTGGCAGATCTAGCATCGAGTGCATAACTCATACAGGCAGCCAAGAGGCTCAAGGGAGCTCTGTGGGAGCTGCAAAGAGACACAGTTCAGGTGGGAAAATCGGGACAACCGTTACTTGGAAACCTTACAAATCAAAGCTTGATGGAAACGGGACAATAACAAAGCCAGAGGCGGTTTGCACCAACCACGTAAAGGTAGTGATATCCAAAATCCTCTCTTCATTTTTAATCAGAGTGGGCGAATTTACCATTTATTCAAACACATCACATAACACAGGGGTCTTCAACGTTTTCCAGGCCAAGGACCCCCAAACTGATGGCGAGATGGAGCGGCAACCCCCTAATTAAATATATATATAGATATATATATATTCTTAATATATATAAGTAATGTCTATTACACATGAAATAATGTAACCCTGGCATTATTAAAGTATTTCTGATTCCTCGTTCGCTATATTTTATAGTGGTGGCAGCATCATGCTGTGGGGTGTGGTTCTTTATCAGGGACAGTGCAGGTGAGTGGAGCTGAACACAGTCACTCCTGGAACAAAACCTATTAGAAGCCGCAACCACGGTAGCGTTAACCTATGGACAAAAGGTCTTTAAAGCAGCGCTTTAGGCAAATAGAAAGTCTGTACCAAGAATGGTAAACAAATCTTCCACATGTTCTCTGCATCCAAAACTTACATTTGAACTAATAAGGAATGGGACAAGGATTTTAGTCTGAATATGTGAAAATCCGCTGTTTCATCACATAGGATCCCGTTAAAACCCTGTTTCCAAATCTTATACAACCAAACTTACAACGGAAAGTTGAGAGTTCATCACCCGATCATCTCTTTCTTCAGCCTCTCATCTTCCAGCATCTCTCTGAGAGGAAACGCTTTGTTTTCCATCCCCGTCTGGTGCTGTGAAATCAGAAAAAAAAAAGTTTTTGGAAAGCAGTAAACAACATTTTCTGCTCATTTTGTTTTGCTGCTTTCAATATGTAGCCTTTTATTCGTCTGCCCCGTCACATTAGGAGGAGCATCTCGACCATCTCGCTCACGTATCAGTCGGTTCTAAGAACCCAGTCCGTACTGCATTATCCATCCCACCCCTGTCAGTTGTGAATCTTTCTTGGCCCCGCGGCTACTTCAGAATACAAATCACTGCAGGAGTGAAAGTTGGAAATAGAGGAATCAAATAGTCTGAGCTCGACATTTTTAATCTTAATAATTGGATCAGATGCAAAGATCACCGGAGAGCTGCATCTCTCGCTGTGCGTTTGTCTGCGCCAAACGAGAATATTTTTAATTGCAGCATTTCTGCTTTCAAACACATGATAAACATTAAGCAGAAACAGGAGGGATAAAATCTTCCAACCGATGCACAAAGTGGAGCTTCTATAGTGCCTGGTGGGTAAAAATGTCTCTAGGCAAGTAGCAGAGAAACCGCATGTGTCTGGTAATTACTGAAATTCATCTGCCATAATTCTGTCCACATATCTGATGACTCTTCTCATTTTGGAGGAGGTTTTTCTTCTGTGAGTTGGTCGACTTCCTGGGTCCGACTCAGCTTTTAGTCATAGTTCATACATTTTCCATGGAGTGGAGGTCAGGGTGAGGGCCAAGAGTGAAGCTGCGAGTGGATTCAGAGAGTGGATGGAATAATACGGGAAGACTTCACCTTAAATAGACAGGTGGATGTAACCCAGACATAATTTGATGTTCCAAGCGCAAAACATCTGGAATGGTCAGGATCTCAGAGAGGAACGTTTGTTGGTACCAATTATGCCCAGAAGATTGATGAACTATTTTTCCAGAATTACATTAAAGTCTGATTAATCGAAATAAATGGCAGGTAGTGTCTCTGAGCATCAGAGGACTTTTAAAGATATCTGTGTGTTTTTTTATTCATGTTCAGTAACAGAGAATATGCGTTAAACTTTAAACATTTCTATTTTTTGTCATTTAATATTCTGCCATATGTTCGTTAGTTTCTAAAATCATTAGTGATTAACGGTAATAAAGGCGTGTAAACATTAGTGTGCAATTCATCTCTTTAATGTATTTCACTTTGTGCTCTGAGTTACTGAAATGAATGGACTTTGATTAAAATGTGTTTTCAGATACATCTAAAATCCAACTACGTACATTAATAAGAAATAAACAAACATATGAGTTTCTACAGATATTGACTGAAAATAAACCTCTGACTAGCACTGCATCTGTTACCCGTCCATCCTTGTTCATAGCCTACTATAAAAACTAACTCCAGCTTAAAGAGGCTTTCTAATAGAGTTGCGAACAGATCTTTATGCGTGTTTTGTACATTAATCTTTGTTCTCGTTGTGCCTCTTTTGCTTCTGCAGCTTTTTCTTTTTCCCTCCACACCTAAAACGTGTTGAATCGTGTGTTTTCCCTGCCACTCCCTCATTTGTTTAGGTATTGTGCCTCCCAGCAGATGAGGGGAGGATACGGCACGGATGCGGCTGCAAAAACTAAAAGTGCTGCTTCACCTTCTGAGTGTGAGCTCTCCCCCTGTGACAGCAATGTTACCTCAGCGACAGCGCTCACCTATCATGATGCTCCAGGAGATGTCTGCTTAATGGCAGATAGCAGCCAAGGAAAGAGCTTATTGGAAAGCTTGGAGTTGGCTCTCTATTATAAAAACACACACAGCCACTGCAGGATGGCGATGACTGACGCAAAACTTTCTCCTAAGCCTGAGCAGCTGCCAAGGTTACCCCCCTTCTCCAAACTCTTGCCTTCCTGTCACACTGCATAACCGCAGGTGGGAACTAACTCACTGAAACTGCTCATTTGAGAAGCCTGGGGAGGGGGGGGGACTTCATAAATGCATAAATCTACAACCTGTCTCAACCACACTGTAGTTTTTTTTGTTGTTTTTTTAAATATGTAACCTGATCTAAAGTTTTTATCTCACTGCAAAAGCATCAGATCAGACTCGTTTGAGTCTCCATAGACAGGGATGAGAGCGTGACACTGTTTATATGACCTTTTTCCACCTCGCAGTTCGCCTTGTTTCACAGACGGATAAACTTTGCTGCAACTTGCAGAAGTTTTACCTGAAAAATGTATGTCTCAGCTTTTCTTTGCTGAATGCGTGGAGTAAAAAATGCACTCGGCGATACCAGCGTACACCCACCCACAGGTGAACAATGTACATTTGTGAGGTTGTGCAACCAATTCAAATAGATGCAAGATGAATTCATCATCGCCTTGACTCTCATATTAACAGCACTATGAAGTTTATCTACTACACTAATTTATACCTTCGTTCAATGTAACATTTGATCAAATCTTCGTCATTTAGATGCATCTCAGCTACACCTTTTGTTCAGCTAGCAAGCTGGATATGTTAATGCTCATTCTGGCTTAATTGGTCACTAATTTAAATTGGCGGGATTTTAGGTATAGATCAAAAATTTTCAAAGTCTACAAAAATGATTGATCCAGTAGCTTTTTCATTGCAAACTCCTCAAGGAAATCCACAGTCTAATACCCTTTCCATCATTGCATGATCAAAAACGACTGAAACATTAAAATTATTTGACATGTATTCCCATGTATACCAAAAAAACGTCTGTGCCAGTCAGTTTTTCAACTGGGAAAATGTTGGTTGCCTGAAAAATTTGAAATGTCCATTTGTATTACCGAGTGTTTGTGGTCCTCTTAGGAGTCCATGGTATCATCCAGAGCAACATAACGTTTGTCTGAGGACTATTTAAGTCCCGTCTCTAAAGACAAGCGTCAACAAGTCCAAGATATACTAGTGTGAGAACCATGTGTGTTATAGATATGCTCAACAACATAGCCAGAAGACGGGCTTAATGTTCATGTTTTGTAAAACGTTGTAGATAAATAATTAGGGGATAAAATTATTAACTCGAATGTTTCCCATGTTCACTATATTCACTCTTTAGACTCCTAAACCATCTTGATTATCACAAAAACTTTAACGTTAAAACAAAGCAGACAAACAGAATAAATGTGAAACACAATTTTAAAATTATAAACATTTATTGAGAGTGAAGCTTAATTTTATTAGTCATTTACTCGCTTTTTTATTTTATTAAAAAATAATTGTAGATGAGAGACTTCTGTTAAACAGTGAGGAAGTTACAGAGTTCGCCAGTAACTAGGATTATTCTTTATTATGGAAATATCCATTCTCATCAGCGTTTTAAGGCAATTATTAAAAGAGGGAAAAATCTTGTTCTATTCTCACTAACCTTTGCCGGGAGGACGGTCCTCCATCCCTCCAGGTTAGAGCGCAAAGAGAGATTGCCTTTCAACTTTCCTGTTGAAACATATTGCAGCTTTTCCAGCCTCCTGGCTCCTCTGATCTCCTGTTTTCTACGGGATGTAGGCCTGAGGTTCCCATGGAAGAGGAAAAGAAACAGGCCCACAGCATCATAGATCGTCTTAGTCTTGTTTCCTGATAGCACGTTATTACCAGAGTACAGCAAATAATTTATTTTTGTTGTGGATGTACAGAAAATGTTCTGTTGAAGCTCTCTACAGCCGAGATTTCAGCCCTGCGTTACATTTTAATTTGATTTCTAGAGGTACCAGTCATTGTGCCAGTGGCGATTTTTAGCAATGTATATTTTTCTAAACATTTAAATAAAAGGTGCTTTTAATGAATTTTTCGGTGGGAGATTATCCTTCTGCAACAAAAGCTGAATTCATTTTAAGGCTTTTTACACATACGATAGATGGTGTGACAAGTCAGTTTGTGGCAACTCCGCTCTCCACATCAATACCATTTTCCCAGTAGTGTCGTTCTGTGAATTCAGACATCCTTCAGTGTTCTTTCTGGTGCCAAAGCGGCGAAGCAGCGAATAATACAATTCAAAAGGCTTTCAGAATACTAAAGTCCTCCAAGCTGTTTGACACAAACATTACAGGGTTTCTCAATACAGCGGATCAGTGTAAGCGATAGAAAGGCTTTTCAGGTGCTGGGTATAAAGCACGATAGGCTCTGGGTTGTTTAAGCACATGTGACACCGTAAGACAATCTGGCTAAGGCAGCTACATACTTAAATTTTAGCTGATTAAATACAATTGCATAATGGAAGGATGGATCCGATAATTACAGCCGGAACGTAGTAGCCGTCTTACGCTTTCAGCAATTAAATAAAAATTTATCAATTTTTTATAAAAAAAATTTTTTTTAAAGGAGATCCAAAAGGCACCAGCCCTGAATCTGTAAAGCTGAGTCAGGTAATCAGCTCCTTCTCTGTCAAAACAAAGCCCAGTGTTGGCTTCTAAAAAGCCACTGGAACTCTTCCAGACGCAACTTTCCCTGGAAGCAGCGCACAGGAAGTGGGTATGCTTCTCATGAAAGGCTTTTAGGGGATATTGATTTTTGATCTATAAGTATAGCCGGCCGCTGTGACCTTGAAACCCATCCGGACAAACACACAATACAGAGAAGGGATGGGATGGGACGTGCTGCAATAAAAGTTGGGCCCGTGGTTTCCCCCTTATTTAACCGTTTCTCTGCGTGACCACCTGCAGAGCCAATCGCACGGTGGCACACACACGCACTAATGATCTAACCGTCTAACCAGGTCTCAGGGAGCGTTGGAGACATGTCTGATCTCACTTTCAGGCCTCAGGGCCTACGTATAACGCCGCTCCGCCCGGATCATTTATCCACATATCTGCAGTGTAATCACTTGAGCAAAGAGCCTCCTTTGTAATTCTTCAGAGAGAGGGGAACACAGAAATGCAAGTCAGCATTTTTCCACTGTGTGTGACCGGAGCTGGAGTATGTCATTACACTAATGCAGCTCTGCTGTCCAACAAACTGTTCATCCACCAATACAGACCTTATGATAATGGACTGCCCTACATTACAACCCGACATGCCTCAGCTTTTTATTATTTTCTTTTTTAATGTGCAATTTCTCCCTATTATACACCCAAGACGGCACTTTATTTTGTTCCATCACCCAAATGGCGGGTTATCTTTAAAGACACAGCTAATGGATTGAAACACATGTGGGGACTCACCTGTAGGATAAAGTTATGTGGGAAACAACTCGCACACAAAACATTTCATTTTCGTGCACAATTCCGCACGAGCAAACGTGACGACCGGATGCAAAAGCTTGTGCGTACTCATCTGCACGTCATCTCCACACAGTGGCGGCAGCGTCATGCTGAGGAGATGAGGAACAAAGATGCTTCACTTTACTCCAGGACAGCAGCTCTACAAGCCAGCAGAACAGAATTAGGGTTTTACATGTTCATCATCCTCACAACCATGTGAAAATAAGTTTTTTGTGTATTTTTAAAGACATTTTACATTTTTCTTCATGCATATAATTTTAAACGTGTTATAAAAAAGTTTTTTTTTAGTCTTAGTTTGCCAGAGCGCTTTTTTAACTTTTACCCTTTTTTTAAATTCATTTAATACGGGGAGATTAAATCACAAAGATGAATGATTTTGTATTTATTTCAGCAAATCAGACCCAATGGGGGACTGAGTGCACGACTCACTTTTCGTGAGTTATTATATAAAATCCAAGGTTTGTGGCTATAATGGGATAAAATGTAAAAAGGATTAACGTGTAAAGCTATTTTATTTTTGCATCTGTGCTAATTTTACTTTCAAATCCGTCAGTAGAAACGTGCCCAAGTGGGAACATGAGAACCTGTCTGTGATTCGCTGTGATCACCTCAGAGAATTGCCTCTATAGGCTCTCCTTGTATTTTACCCAAAGAGCTTCCAGGCCTCGTTTGACTGAGATTTATACTGCAGAGTTTCTTTTCAGTGAAAAGGAAAGGTGGCATTTGTTAACAGTTATAGAGACGTACCAGATGCATTAGTAACGACAGACAGCTGGTTCTAAGGTGCTCCAGCACCGTGTGGCTTGTCGAGGGTTAATTTGTCCCTGTGCTCCTTGGAAGGGTGACTGCACTTTGTCATTTTCTATTTGGGTCTGAAGGAAATTATATTTAATCACAGCCGTGGGGTGAAATATCCTGCAAATGATTAAAAAATACCTGCCAATTGTACGTCATCCAGTCTGGACAAAAATATGGCTTCATGTCAATGTCACAAATTAAACTACAGTGCCTTGTAAAAGTGTTAATACCTCCTAACCTTTCCACATGTTGTCACAAACTTCAATGTACTTTATTGTGATTTTATGTGATATTCCAACAAACAAATGAGAGCATAGTTTTCAGAAAACTTTTATACATAAAAGTCTTAAAAGTGGTTTGTGCATTAGTATAAAATCCCTGATGAACGAATACTTTGAAGAGCCACCTTTCAGTTTATTAACCCAATAATCCCAATAACACTAAAGAAGTTTCAGTTTTGGTCGATTTAGGCGGCCAGGGTAAAAAAGCTGTAATGTTTTGCCTATAGAAGACTCCATTTCCCATGAGCACCAGTGCATAGTGTGGTAAAATCCTGATCTCCTGCAGTTGGATTGAAGTACCTTTCTGTTTCCAGTGGCTGTGTGAAGGATGAATGGCGATGAGATGATGAATCTGACTGTATGATGATGTTGAAGATAAGAAATGTGAGAAGTGAAGTGTGACGTAAAGCAGTCAGCACATTTGTATTTGTTTCATCTCAAGCTGATGATTCTTAGATCTGAACTTTCATGGAACCATTCTAACAAAACATACTTGCTTCAACTTAAACCATTGTATTGTACCTCTTGGTGTGCCTTACTGCTCACTGTTCTGCTTTAGGCAGGTGAATAACAGGTTTGCATTCCCACACCATGCTGCTGCTACCACTGTGTTTTAGTGCTAGGATGCTGTGTCCAGGTGGATATACAGTCCCCATCTCTTGTCTTCAGCTATCCAAATGCTCATTATTCTACATGGTACTTTTTTTTAGCAAATCTCAACCTAAAGTTAAAAAGCTTTTTCTCATCAACAGTTTCAATTCAGTCTTGTCAGCAGCTTTTTCCACCTGAGCTTTGGATTTTTATTATAAATGACTAACTGAACAGTTCGTTTTACTTGTAATCCAAAATTATGTTGGTCTGTTACATAAACTCCTTAACAAACACATGTAAATTCAGGCCTTGACATACAAGTAAAGCCCTGACTATTTGAGGTTCAGTTATAGAAAACTCACACTCCAAACTTTATGAATGAAATTACTTTCTTTTCCTTGAGGATGTCTGAAATATTTGAAACAAAACGCAGCTTAAACAACTTAAATACTACTACCAGCCAATCTAGTAGCACCATTTATTTGCATTGGTGCTGACTGGCTAAACCCCCCTAGATCGGAGATAAGGAAGACTGTAGAAAAAGCTTTTATGGTAGTGTTAGTGCCAAAACAGGTTTCAATGCTCGTATTAAGGCATATTAAAGTGTATTTAGTGTTTTAACAAGGAAAAAAAGGGAGTTCAAAGTATTTTTAGTTGGGTTCTAGACAATTCACAGATTTTAGCTGCTCATTGGCATCCGTGGTCCATAACCTCCAAGAATACGATATAATTAAACAATAAAAGGATTAAACAATAAAAGGATAAAGTTTTAAAAAAGGATAAAGTTTTAAACCTCGTTTTCTCTGTTGGACTGGACTGAGTTTAGTTTAGCTTAAATTAGAGAAAAATAAAGCATCTCTTAGCAAGCTCACAAGCTAAGCAAGCTCTGATTTCCAGAAGATAGAGTCCTGCTTTCATCTTACAAAATAATAAAAACTATTGAGAAAAATTATTGAAATATGCTCTGTTCAATTCAGTTTGAAATAATTTTAAAAGTTGGATTAAGGGCAGCTGAGTCCGTTATAGATGAAGATAAAACTGAGATAGGCAATTTGAGAAAGAAATGAGTGGGCAGGTACTTCAACAAATACAGAATAGTTCCAATATTAGTCTATGTGCAAATTCAATAAATAAAGGGAAGCCGTGGGTAACATATTGAAGACGTCCAGTAATTTCAGAGAAAACTGTGAATGCCAGAGAACCAGTATTTACAAATTGCTTTGGCCCCTATTGGTTGACAATTTTCTAAAATAAAAGTGTGATATTGTCATAAGGGAAGGATCGAGGGTGAAAGAGCAGGACACCCAGCTACGCCCCTCGGGGCCGTAGCCCTCCCAGTCGACGAGATATCGGTGACCTCGACCCCGTCGACGGGTAGCCACGATCCTCCGGACATCATAGGCAGGCTGCCCATCAATGACACGGGCGGTTGGAGGGGCAACGGCTGGAGGGCACAATTCGCTGGTCTGGACTGGCTTGACTTGAGAGATGTGAAAAATGGGCTGAATCCTGAGACTGGAGGGAAGACGTAGATGGACAGTGGACGGACTGATGACATTTTCGATGGTGTATGGACCGATAAAACGGGGAGACAACTTTCGGGAAACGGACTTGAGGGGAATGTCTTTGGAGGATAACCAGACCTGTTGACCGGGAGAATATGTGGGAGCTGGAGTGCGTCGGCGGTCGGTATACCTTTTATTTTGAGCTGAATGTTCGAGGGCGGAGAAGTCGTCTTTCCAAACAGACCTGATTCGGCGGATGTGGTGGTGGACAGAGGTAATGGAGATGTTCTTCTCATCGCTGGGGAAAAGTGGTGGCTGGTACCCCAGGGAGATCTTGAAAGGCGAGAGTCCGGTAGTGGCGGAGATGTGGGAGTTATGAGCGTACTCAATCCAGGGGAGGTGCTGGTTCCAGTCGGCCTGGTGGGTAGAGGCTAAACAACAGAGAGCTGCCTCGACCTCCTGGTTAAGGCGTTAGAGTTGACCATTGGACTGACCTTGGCCCCCAGGGCAGCGCAGAAGTACATCCAGACCTGGGACGTGAACTGGGGGCCGCGGTCAGAGAGGCTCTCGGTAGGGATCCCATGGAGCCGGAAAACATGTTTGACCAGGAGGCGTGTAGTCTGAAAAGCAGAGTGCAACTTGTGAAGGGAGATGAGATGGCAGGATTTAGAAAAACGTCTATGATGGATAAGATGGTGGTCATACCTTGGGACACTGGAAGGCCTGTGACGAAATCGATGGCGATGTGAGACCAGGGACGCTTAGGGATCTGGAGGGGTTGTAGGAGACCGGAAGGGGGCTTGTTGCTGGATTTTTTTTTCGGGAACATGTAGAACAGGCTTGTAGGTGTTGATGGACATCGTGATGAAAGTTGGGCCACCAGAAACTACGGGAAATAAGGGCGATGGTCCGACTTGAACCAGGGTGACAGGAGAAGCGAGAAGCGTGAAACCAGTGGATGACACGAGAGCAGACAGAGGAGGGAACATATTTGGTCTTTTGGGGTGGTGTCCTGGGATCCGGTTTGGAACGCAAGGCCTCTGAGATGATGTCCTCAATCTCCCAGGATACCAGACCAACCACACAGTCAGGAGGGACGACGGAAGCGAGTTCAGGAGGTGCGTCGTCGGGAGAGAACTGGTGTGAAAGTGCGTCGGGCTTGATGTTCTTGGTACCGGGTCTCTAGAAAATAGACAAATTGAAACGAGAGAAGAACAGTGACCAGCGAGATTGACGTGGGTTTAGGCGTTTGGTAGATTTAATATATTCAAGGTTCTGGTGATCCGTCCAGACCACCAGGGGATGGTTGGCGCCCTCCAGCCAGTGGTGCCACTCCTCTAAAGCAAGCTTAGTGCCCAGAAGTTACCGGTCTCCCACGTCGTAATTCCGTTTAGCTGGGGAGAATCGTCGTGAGAAAAAGCCACATGGGTGAAGTTTCTCATCTTCCTTAGATCTTTAGGAGAGAACGGCCCCTACTCCTAGGTCTGAGGCGTCCACCTCCAGGACGAATTGGCGAGATGGGTCGGGTTGTACAAGAACTGGTGCTTGAGAAAAAAGATCCTTGAGGTTACGGAAAGCTGCATCTCCTTCGGGGGTCCAGACGAAAGGTTTCTTGATGGAGGTGAGTGCGGTGAGAGGTGCGACTGACTGACTGTAATTACGAATAAATCTTCGGTAGAAATTGGCGAACCCTAGAAACCGTTGGAGTTGGCGTCTGGTGTTGTGAATGGGCCATTCTTTGACTGCTTGGACTTTTGTGGGGTCAGCTCGGATCTGCCCGCCCTCAAAAGTATAACCGAGAAATGTTATTGAGGATTTGTTGAACTCACATTTCTCGGCTTTGACGTAGAGAAGTTTATGGAGCAGACGTTGAAGGACCTGTCGGACGTGAATCTTGTGCTTAGCAGGAGAACTGGAAAAGATCAGGATGTCGTCTAATTAGACAAACACAAAAACAGGACATCATTAATGAGAGCCTGAAAGACTGATGGGGCATTCCAAAGACCAAAGGGCATGACCAGGTACTCGAAGTGTCCCAGGGGTGTTTTGAAAGCGCTCTTCCACTCGTCCCCCTGGCGTATACGGATGAGATGATAGGCATTGCGGAGGTCCAGTTTGGTGAAAATGGTGGCTTTATGCATAGACTCGTAGGCGGCAGTGATGAGGGGTAAGGGATAGCGGTTTTTAATGGTGACATTGTTGAGACCCCGGTAGTCGATACAAGGTCAAAGCGAACCGTCTTTTTTGGTGACAAAAAAGAAGCCCGCCCGTAAGGGAGACGAGGAAGACTGGATGATGCCAGCGACGATGGACTCATTGATGAAGTTCTCCATCGATTCTCGTTCCTTGTGGGAGATGTTGAATAAGCGACTGGAAGGTAAGGGGGCTCCAGGAAGAAGGTCAATGGCACAATCATATGCTCTGTGAGGGGGGAGAGAACAGGCTTTGGTCTTGTTAAAAACCTGTCATAAGTCCATGATGTATTCGTCCGGGATGTTGCTTAGGTCCTGAGAATCGATGGAGAGGTCCTCAGGGGGCGGGCTCGAAGGAACGGCAGCCTGGAGACAAGAGGAAAGGCAGTGAGATGACCAGCAGGTGACTGTACGTTCAGCCCAGTTGATGGTGGGATTATGAGTTGTGAGCCAGTCGAAACCTAGAATGATTTCGGGTTGAGAAGACGAGAAAACGAAAAACGTTCTTTCCTCAGTGTGATTACCGGTAAGAATGAGTTCAACAGTTTTGGTGATGTGGGGTAACGGGCGGCCATCCAAAGCAGAAACACGGAGGGGAACTTCGAGAGGAGATGTGGGTATCTGAAGTTGTTCTACTAGGGTTTGGGCTATTAATGACTGCTCACAACCAGAGTCAACGAGAGCCGAAAGACTGAACGTACAGAGGTTGTGTCTTATGGTAGCCGGGAGTAGAAGACGGGGCTGTTTGGTGTCAATGGATTGGTACGACCGTGGCCCCGCGTTCACAGACGGACCCGATCGGGGAGTGGAGATTTATTTTTTAAGGTGGGACAGTTAGCAATGAAATCTCCGGAAGTGCCACAGTAAAGGCACTCCCGGGACTGCATCCTCCGCTGCCGTTCCTCTGGGGAGAGATGGGTTCGCCCGACCTGCATGGGTTCTGGCCCTGGGGGTGAAGGTCATCGAGGCTCAGCTATAGGACGGCTAGCGGATGAGTTGGTGTTGTTGTTGACGGGAGGAGGCTGAACGGAAGCGGGGACCCGATTAGCTGAGGCTCTATGAAACGCTCCAAGACGGTCCCTCTCCCTCAGACGACCATCAACGCGGGCGGCTAAATAAATAAATTCATCAAGTGAAGCCGGTTCGTCAAAAAGAGCTAATTCATATTGGAGAGCTTCATTCAGGGCAAAAAAGAAAATAGTCTTTGACGAGCGAGGATCCAATGCGAGCCGAGCTGCCAAAGTGCGAAACTCAATTACAAACTCCGCTACCGACCTAGATCCCTGTTTGATTTTCTGGATCTTAAGAGACAATGTTAAGTACTCAGTCTCATGGCCAAAAATCCCCATAAACTCATCTCTAAAGTCAGAATAAGATAAACAGAACTCAGGGTATCTGTGGAACCGGGATTCAGCCCATTTCAGCGCTTTACCGGATAACTGACCGATAACAAACGCTATTTTGGCATCATTACTGGGAAAGGATTGTGGGGAATGAGCGAATACTAGAGAACACTGCATAATAAATCCCTCGCAACCACCAGCCTCCCCGGAATAGCGCTCTGGAACCGGAAGTGACACGCTGCCGGGAACCGGAACCGGAAGTGAGCGATGCGTAGGTGAGGGCGGAAGAGAGGAGGAAGGGCCCTCGTACTGGGGTGGACTGACATCGCAAGGTCTGGGAACGAGCGTCTGTAGGAGGTGAGTAATCTGTTCCACGGTCTGATTGGTGGTAGCCTGCTGCTCAGAAAGTGAACGAAGGACAGTTTCATGAGAATGGAGCATTGTAGACTGATCGGAAATGACCCTCCTGAGAGCCTCCTGTGAGTCCGTATGGCCTGAGTATTCTGTCATACTGTTTAGTCTGCGGACCCACATAAACCAGAGAACTCTCAGGAGTAAAATTATAAGGATTTATTGAAATGGATGATATTTTCTTGGACCAGGGGAATAAACAGCAAACGGGAAACTAGCGACAATTGGAACCAGCAGTTATCAGCAGCAGGATCGACAACGGCAAAAGGAACCAGAGATGAGGACGTCTGATGGCAACGGGAAGCACAGGTGAGTAATCCGACAGCAGTGAGAGCTTGGTGAAGTGACAACAGGGAACAGGATAATTTGAGATGTCTTCCAGAGGCGGGGACCAGAGGCAAACGGTACTCGGAGGAACAGAGGACGACGTGGGAAACCGGGAACACTGTGAGGTAAGCAGAGTTGGAATATTGTGCAGGGAACGGATGGGAAGAATGAACAGGAACGATCTTACTTGATGAACGCCAGGAGGATTGAGTGGTGAGTCCTTCCAGTAGTTCTACCAGGCCAAGATCCACAGCACTACCGACACCCGGAACTCCATCGGTTTCCCTTAGCTGCACGCATCAAATTCAAATCACTAATGCTGGCATACAGAGTGTTTGATGGATCTGCGCTCATCCACGTCAACACCCTCTTAAAGGCTTACGTCACTGCCCGCCCGCTCCGTTCCTCCAAGGAGCGCCAACTAACGCGACCAACACCCCGCGCAGGTCAATCTAAACTAAAATCAGAGCTTCAGATTATCTTTCCACCTTCAAGAAATCCTTGAAGATCCAGCTCTTCCGAGAGTATCTCTTGCCCTGAAAGATCTAAATTCACTTATTATCCCCCTAATATTATTCTGCACTCAATGTATGGTACTTGGTCCTTCTGTGTTTACCTAAATGCTGTAAATGAGTGTCATCATTAATGTCAAATCCTCTCCTAGCATATTGCAGGTAACTGAGTAAAATGCGTCATAGTTCAATGTTAAACCCTCTTTTTGTGAGTCGCTTTAGATAAAAGCGTCTGCTAAACGCATAAATGTAAATGTAAATGTAAACAAAATATCCAAAATGAATCATATGTTGCGTTTACTACTTTTCAAAACAAAGTTACTGCACTTTTTTTCATATTCCCCCAATATGCAGTATATGAAACATGTTTACAAGTGATTCGCCATGGCCTTTTTTTTCCTTATCTGGAAAGATTATTATTGTTTCAATAAACATGTTCTGCACTGATTACAACAGCATGGACCATTTACAAAAGCAATGAGGATCTAAACCTTTCCACCTGCAGTCATACTGTAATCTAAGCTCATGGAAACATAGTACCTGAATTAAAGCGTTCTTAAATAGGAAAACATATTAGAGTTCAAAAACTTCACATTGCATTACTATTCTTTAAAAACAAAATAACAATGCTTTTCTTACTCAATTAAACAGGCATGCCAGGAAAAAACCAATAGGAAACCATCTATTGCAAACTATTTTTGGTTTGTCTGCCTGGTCTAAAAATTGTAATAATTTAAAAAAAGCCTGGAAATATGTAATTTTGCATCCTTAAATGCATTAAAAGTTGCCTCTGAAGAACAGATGTTTTTTTAATGCACACATGCAGGCTTCTGCTTACCTTTGATTTAGATCCTTTTTTTTCTAATGACAAAGTATGGATCTTTCTGGCTTTACCCGTTTTAAAGTATAGCCCTAAAAAAACAAGTATATCTTTCGAACTGCCTTTTCCTTCTGCTAATATAATCATAAATCTCATGAGTGTTGCTCCAAGCTTCTTGGGAAAAAACCAAAAACGTTCAAAGTCTGTGACTGTTATCAAATATAACACTTTTATGGAAGCGATTTTAACAGGGAAATCCCCACTCCATTAGCTAAGAATGTAACGCTTTTTGCATTATAAAAAAAACCCACATGAAAACTGCCTGATTAAAACCTAACAGACCACTGGAGGAATGAAGCAAATCAGTAACCCTGGAAGCAACCAAGGCAGCAGTGATTCCAAAGTAGACTCATAGTCGCCTCAAACTCCAGTTTCACTCACAGCCTAATGCTGGTTTTAATGCTGCAATCAGCTTATTAAAGATCTCCTACAGAAGCACTCAACTAAAACCAAATGATGCCTTCTGACTCTACTTATCGAACGCCCGACCCAGTTCTCTTAAACAACAACAAGCTACAAGAAGCAGCTTCCTGTGAGATGATGCTTTGCTACATTTTAACGGCGACAGCCATAGACAAAACTGAAAACATTTGCATAAAAAGGTATATTTATAGTGACCTGTATGTTTGGTCACGTTAGAGCTACCTGAGATTTTATCCCAGAACAACTTAAAGAGGACTTTTGAAGGACATTCCCAGCATTAAATAGTATTCAGCCTCTTTATACTAGCACTCCTCAATAATCTAAATCTGGATCCGCTTGCTCTCTGATATCATTAGACTGGTAAATAGAGAAAAAAGCTGCTGGAAGTCCCGTCCACGACCAACGAAAGGGACACAGCAAACATGTGACACAAGGCGATGGCAGCATTATTGTGTGCCAGGGCCGTATTACGGACCGGGCCAGTGGGGCCGGCGCCCAGGGGCCCAAGGATCCAGGGGCTTGAGGGGGGGCCCAAAGCGCTGCAGATACCGATTCCAATTACAATGTCAGAAGGCCTCTATTCTCTAGGCTCTTATGATTACTAAGACTGTTATAGGGCATTTCTGAAGAGAACTGAGAGATAAGGGTGATATGAATTGAGCTGGGGGGACAAGGACAGCAATCAGAGGGCCCATGGACTATGGGGCACGGCAGTCAAAGGGCCCCTGGACTGGCCCGGCCTCTCGTGAATACTCCTAAGGGAGCCCTAACGTTTACCAACTAGGTGTTTAAGGAACTATTGGGGAATACTTTAAGAGGACTCTATGGTTATGAAAGCCCCTGCTAAGGGTCACAATCTCTGGCTATGTGGGGCCCTAGGGAGGCCCTAATGGGAGAGCATTCTGTTAAGAGAGCCCTCTGATTACACATGTTCTTACAAAGCCTCTGATTGACCTAGGGTCTCTCAGGGAGCCCTAAGGCCCAGGATATACGTGCTGTGTATGAAGCGAAAATTGACTAAACAATATCTGTGTGTCCGTAATGCTGTTAAATACAAGAACTCGAATCACCTGATACAAGCACACAAAACTGCAGTAACGTACAAATCAAGTTACAACTGCACAAATCTTACTGACACACATTTATATATATATATATATATATATATATATATATATATATATATATATATATATATATATGGTGGTTGGGGATTTTGCAAAGTCCTGGCCCCATGGCCCAGAACCCCCTTAATCCGGCCCTGTTGTGTGGAGACGCTGGTCAGAACTGCTGGGAGGATGAATGAAGCTAAATACAAGGGCACTGATTGAAGAAAATTTGGCTCAAAGATTTAAAACTGGGTTGACTGATGATGAAAGTCCAAACTGACAACAACTAAACCCTAAAAGCTGTGACATCCACTGGTTCAGCTTGTTGGAAAATTTAAATGACCCAAGACCTTTACAACAGAATCACCAGGAAAACTTTAGTAAGTCCCTCTTCTTCTTCTTTTTCCTTTTTTGGTAATAGAAAGCTTGTAGGATTGTGTGATCTCTTTTCTGCTCTCGTGTGAAACCCACGGCGAGCAGAATGAGCGAGCGGAAAGCATCATCGTATACATCTGTGAATGATCACCCTGGGCCCGTTGCTGACAGCAGCCATCTTTTCAACGGTTCTTCGTCACAAAGTGCTCATCAAAGTGCTCCGAGAGGGAAAAACTATAACACTGAGCCTAAGATGCTCATTTAAAAGCCTTTATCTGAGGGGAGAGGAAGCCGCTTTTGTTCAGCAAAGAGCAGTTGCTCTCTAAAGGTGCAGAATAATGACAGCTGAACCCCTATTTGCCCCTCGTCCTTGTTCCAGCGGTTAAGTGAAATTGGGCGATGGTGAGGCTGAAAGGCTCTTTTTTCTTGGTCTGTGGAGAACCCATGCTGGGGGCTGATGACGGTTATTTGTGCGGGCACCAGTTAATCAATCATTTCGAGTCAGATCAGATGGCCCAGTGTGCGGGGCAGCTCTGCGCGGGGTGAGTTTAAAGAGAAAAACGGCGGGAGGCCACCTTTGGTGCATTAGGGACCGCATAAAACACCTCCTAAAGCAAACATGCCGCTTATCAGCACCGTCATAATCAATGACCCTAGTTTAAATAAAACAACAGCTATATGTTAAACTTAATCACAACAAAAGGTTAAAGACAGAAATAATGGTTAACACAGACAGGTTTCTCTTGAGATGCTGGGGATTCGGATGTGGAGGCTGCAGGGGCGTGTCCAGAAAATGTTGAATGGGGACGGTGACCAGTGATGAAAACATGAATGAATAATGTTTATATCTAATGTGCTGCACTTAAAGTGGGCCTGATTATGAATTCTTCAAAGATGTGAAAGCTCAAATCACTACGCGATAATTACAGCTGAGGCGCCTTATTAATGAATTTATACTCAAACTAACAAATGCATGGTTGTTTAGTCTACAGGATCATTTTATGTTTGCAAAATATACAACGAATGTGTCCCAGCAGAAAATGTGTCCATCATCTTTTTATGACAGTTTTGTTTTCCTTTCTTTCAGATCCTCAAAACAGAAACAAACTGACTGTTCTTTAAAAATTACAACACATTGTGTATTTCGTTTCAACGTAGTTCTGTTTTCAAAGGGTCTTAATGAGATTTATCTACTGGACTGGTAGCAAACTAATGCAAAAATGGTTAATTGGATTGCCAAGGATTCAAACCCCCCCTGCTTTCATTTATTACTTTTAGTTTTTTTCAGGGATTTTGCTGAATTATGTCACTTTTTTAAATCAATACAGAAATGGCCAAAATAGTAAAAAAATAAATAAAATAAAAACTGGGAAAGAAAGTTGTACAGATTGGGCATTGTCCTATAATTTATGATTTATCATGTATTGCGACAAGTTTCCCCTCATGAAGAATGCTGCTTCATGATCACAACAATAAATTGAAATGAACAATGCTCAAAAACTGTCCTTTTAATGTTTTATCCACAGTTTTTTGTTTTGTTTGTTTTGTTTTTTTTTTTGTTTTTTTTTC
Organism: Orestias chungarensis; assembly: GCA_032876305.1. NCBI lineage: Eukaryota > Metazoa > Chordata > Actinopteri > Cyprinodontiformes > Cyprinodontidae > Orestias > Orestias chungarensis. The sequence goes on from JAVLVB010000380.1 coordinate 509,839, forward strand.
CTTTTTTTTTAAATGCAGTGACTGTGTGCAGTTCAGGGATAATAACCTAACATAACACTGTGATGCTTCGGTCCATCCGTCCATGTCTCACAATCATATGAGGCACCAAAGCTGGCTTGAGCCCAGAGGTCCAACTCAATAGGAATGAAAAATAAATAATAAATAATCCTGCCAAGTAGAAAAATAACCAGATTTCTGACAACTTGTCTAAATCCCCCCTCACTGGCAGCACTTTTCTTGACTTCAGCTCAGGTTAAATACACATTTTATTCACAAGTAAAAACGTTCACAGCAACAATTCAGAAGAAAAATAAATAAAATATAAATAAAATTAAATAACTGTTGCGTTTATGGACCTGGACGTGCCTGCACCATCTGGGCCCGGCCACTCTTATCTGGCTCCCCAAAAACATGAGAGTGGAGGACGGAGGGAGGGGGGCAGCTGACATTATGACCTCCTGGGGGGGGGGTTGTTTTAAGCAAAACAAAAGTCAGTGATTGTCACAGCAGGTAAATTGGTGGGTGGTGTTGAAGGCGGGGGGGCTGCTATGTATTGCGTGGCTCTGCAGGGAAGATGTCCTCGTACGCGGGCGGCAGTTCGCTGGGGACCGGGTATGAGAACGGGAAGCATGGGTTGAGCTCCGGGTCCCAGCGCCAGTAGCCCGGCAGCTCGATGGACGGGTGGCCCCCGCGCTGCGCCTCGGCCCCCGCCTCATCCAGCGCGCCGCTCGCCCCCAGGTTGATATAGGACACCTGCTGCAGCAACGCCGCGCCGCCGTCCCGCCGCCGCTCGTCGCCGCCGCCGCCGCGCCCCCGCCGGCTCCTAGACATCCGCTCCGCCTGGTAGCGCCGGATGAGCAGCAGGTTGAGGAGCCCCAGCAGGCACTCCAGCCCGCTCAGCAGCGCGGACACCACCAGGCTCCGCTGGTACTCCCGCAGCCCGCGGCAGGCGGGGCTTGCCGGCGCGGCGTGGAAGCAGTAGTGGGAAAACTTCCTCTCCACCAGGGAAGCCGCGTCCCCGTCCACGACCGCGCCGGAGAAGGCGGTCAGCACGCCCAGCAGGAACACGACCACCCCCAGCAGGAAGAGGTTCCTGTAGCCGGGCTTGTGCCCGCAGCAGACCATCGCCAAGCCCAGCAGCACCTGGCCGGCCCCCACCAGCAGCCCGGAGTAGAACGCCCCGGCGGCGGCGCCCAGGTGGAAGTGCGCCTTCACCGCGGAGCCCAGGGAGACGCACCTCAACCCGACCACCACCTCGCTCAGGGCGCACACGAAGAGGACGACGCTGGAGCACACGGTGCACAGTCCCTTCCCGCTCAGCTCCATCGTATCCCGCCTCCTTGCTCATCCTCCTTCGTGCGCTCCTCCGTCTCCTCTGGAAACGCTCCTGCGCTGGGACATCATCTGCGGCTCAGAGCGGGCGATCCTCGCCGCTGCGGCGTCTCTCTCGCATCCCCGCCGCTCCGCACGGACGCATAAATAATTGATGGCAGCTGAGCCTTTTCCCGGTTATCGATAATCCACAAGGATCCCCGCGTCCGAGCGCTCCTCCCGACCAAAGTGATCCTGGGTTTGTTCCTCCAGCTGAATGAGAGAAGTGTGATGTGTGGACCGTGTGGGGATTGTTCTTTCTTCCTTTTGTGACAGTCTGGGAGGAGATTACACGAGGGACCAAGGAGCCAGGGGCGTGCAAACTTTCTAACAGGGGCTTCGGTGTTCCTGGATAATATAGATGGTACACTAAAATAAAATCATGATCAAAACTTCTATCACATATCAAAAGGGAGAAACAGTAAAAAAAGAGCTTAAAGGAGATTTCTGATTAGATTTGAATCATTGTGTGCAAGTTCACTGCACGTGTGGAAAACATATTGAGATTTAGCAATGTGTTGAAAGTGCAACTCCAGTAGTGACATTTAAAAAGTGGACTGCTACAATATTTAGGTAAACGGCACTCTGGGATTTAATTGTAAAAGGAGGAAAATAAAACTCACGAGTCGCCTCAAGAACAGAGACACCAAGGACCAGAAAACGTGACAATCCCACGGTTCAGCTTCCTAGTGTTCAGAAATAAACAAACTTTTTAGCGATGCTGAAATCTATTGAATGGCTCTTGGATGGGATCACCAAACACTCCCAGATCCTCCTCACCTCCACATCCTGACAGAAATTGTCTGTGTTTGAAAGGTTGAAAGGCTTAATGGGAAAAAGGTCAAATTAAAATTTCAAACATATTTGACTATTTCTTTCCTCTTGGTATATGAGGTCCATTGTGCCCACATGGGAGCTTAGATGGTCATGATTAAGCATCTTTCTAGAACGGCAAAATTTCTAGTCTGAACAGTTTACCATCACACCACAGACAACGTTCAATCACACACAGGCCTGTTTTCCACCAAACTGGCTGCAGTGCTGGTTCAAGGCTAGAGCCAGGGTTAGCACCGGTTCTTTGTGTTTCCACGGACCGAACTGGTGCCAAACTGGTGCTTAGGAAAGAACCCCGTCAGGAACTGGGGGCGGGGCTACGTAACAGCTAAGAGCCTATAAACAGATGAAGAGCTTTTAAAGTTTTTTAACAACACTGGAGTTACTTGTGCAACAATAGAACCAAAATGGACCTGAAGTCAAAGAAGCAGTGGTCAGTGGAGGAGACAAACTTCCTGTTCTCAGTCTGGTCCTCCACCGAAGTCCAACAAAAAACTTGCAGGGGCTTCAAGGACCAAACCGGTGTTCCAATACATCCAGAGAGAGATGGAGGGTCTGAGCGTAGTGGTGAGCAAATTATTAACAAGCTTAAAAAGTGCTGTTTTGGTTTTGTGGCGGTTGGATTTGGCGCTACAGCTACTGGGTAATGGTGACGTACGCATGGAGCCACGTAATCATGAAGCTTTCCGGCCAACACCAGTGTGTGCAAAAAACAAACGGTTGTTTGTCGGTTCGCACTTTGAACCAGCCGAGAACCGGCTCTAGCACCAGGACAGAATCAGCCCTTTGTGGAGAAGGGGTAACAGAGGCTCATTAAATATACGTTCTCTTCTTTAGACTGCTAAAGGATGCTGGGGCAGTTGGGTTCCTTATCAGTGACCAAAAATATACAGATAGAAATAAGACCAAGACCCTTGTTTTCCTCTCTTCTCTCTGCCAACGGCGACTTTATTGCACATCTGCCAGTCCATCAACAACAGTCAGAAATCCCCTAAAGTCCTACCTTCCTGATGTCTGCAGGACCTTTTTATAGGTTAGACACATACACCATTGCGCTTTTTGACCAATCTCTTTAAGTTTCAGACTCGCGTAAATGTTCTGGCATAGAAGTTAACTATACTAACACAAGCTGCAATTGTTGGAGTTAAACTGAAGGACTAAGAAATTTCATTAGAAAAGATCAAGATCAAACCAAGAGTTTACATGCAAACTCCACTGAGAAAGCGATGTTTTTGTCCACAACTGAAGTCCAGTTCTTGGTTCTGTCCCAGCACAAAGGACACCAACAGACAGGATGTAAGGTGAAACTTAGGCTGTTCCTTTAAAACAACCGTGAATTGACTTATGAGTTATCCCTGCTGTGTGTGAAGTGTTACCAATATTCTAGTTTGCTCTTGACCACATTGGGAAGGCTTCGACTTCCAATAAGGAATACTGAACACGTTATATTGTCTTGGACAGATATTCCAGTACGCTGTGGACAAACGAGTACATGTAGCCAGTCAGAGAGTGAGGTGACAGAAACACGGAGGATAATTCAGACAAAGAAAAGCCACTGCTGTCTTTCCCTCCTCTCTTTTAACTATCAATTTATCTTTTGTATCATTTTTTTCGTTGGATTTAGAACAGTCCAGAAACGATTTGCATTGGTTGGTGAAATGTTTGTTGGCTGTCGACCAAACACTGTAGGACCAAACCTACATTTCTTATTCAAGGTTTGGAAAAATCCACAAACAATTTCAGCCTCTCTCTGCGTAAAGAACTGTAATATTGACTGACAGACAATTTCATCTGCCAAACTAAATTCATACTCGACATCAGACTATGTGTTGGTGTTAACTTCATGACTTATTCTTTGGTCAAACAGTCAAACGAGCGAGTAAAAGGCTAACACATTCGTAAGTCATTGACACAATCCCCTTTGTATTAACACTGTTTTCCAACATCGTGAAGAATGAAAATTGTTTTCTCTAAATCAACGAACTGAGCCGTACGTCTTGACCAAATGTTGGGTTAAAACTGCCTTCTATTCCAACAGCATAGCCAACATTTGTCCTAAAGAAAAAGCCCAATGGTGTTGAGAGTGTGCTCTCAGGTGGCAAAATGCATGGCTCTAAAGGAGGCCTGAAGCTCTGCACACCCTTAAAGCCTTCTGTTTTATGCTAAAACACAGTCTGACAGCAGCAATGACAGACTATGAATCTCATTTTCCCCCAAGTAATCTTTTAAATAAATTGAGTTTTTGTGAAATCACAACTCGCTTGTCTGGATAATATGTTCAGCATGGCATGACAGCGTGCCTGCATAGTTTCCTAAATTTTTCGGAATAAGGTTCAGGGATCAAGAACAAAAACCATCAGCAGTAGAGGTCTAGTAGCTGCTGAAGCAGGACAGAGACTTCAAGCTGTACGAGCTTGCTAAAGTCCTCCTCATCTTTTCCTACAGTGAGCATGCTGACAGTGTAGGATAAAAGGAAAAAAAAATGGTCCCCTGGGATTTTATTTAAGAGAGATTTAATAGAATTGTGTGGGAGGGCCTACAGTAACTGCAGTTTGTTCTCTCTTTTCAGTGTCCAAATGGCCTTGGCACCGGCAAAGACAGGACCACGAGAATTACATTACAGGCTTTTCATTTCAGAATAAAACGGTGGTAGTACGCAACCATGTGAGTCACCCACAGTCAGCGCCGTAATGCCAAACACAATCTACAACCCACAGTGTGAAAGTGAATGTTTGACTGTGAAAACCTTTGGTTCATATTAATAGCACAGGCAGATGAAAGAGGTGTTCCTCTAACCCTGATGTCTAACATGTTGTCTTTTTAGCCTTCCAGCACCTTCCCAATTAGTGCAGTTGCAAATTCCTCTGGTGCTGATGTCTACATGCAGGTCCTGCCAGCAGAAAAAGCAACTCCTCTGACTGCTTGGTACTTCCATTTTTATCTTTTTCATGACATAATCACACCATATTCTATATGTTCCATTAAATTCAAACCCTTCTGGTGTTGTGTCCATTATTAGGCGTGTTGCCCAGCTGTAACTGTCAGGTTTTAAGGCAATGGAGGCCTAAACCACAGACAGGAAGCAGGCATATTATAGCTATTAAATGGAGTACTTCAACTCAAGTCTGGAGAGCTGTTATAATTTGAACTATAAGGCATAATGGCAATCAGAGAGACAGAGTCTCGCCCGAGCTAAAAGAGTGGAGCAAGCGAGCAGTTTGTTAGAGTTGAGCGCGTTTCCGAGTGAGATTTGTCCGCACACGCTTAAAATTATTGTTCCTTAGATCTGAGCTCTCAAATGCGTATCACTGCGCACTCAACCTGGTGGCACAAAAATAACGCTTGATTAAAAAAACTGTTGTCTTCGGGGTTTTTAAATAGTAGAATAAAGTTTAACTGAACTCGATGTTTTGCTTCCATTCCATTTTTTTTTGTAGACCATATGTTACAGCATGAGTCTTGTAATGCGGTGCGCCTTATGGATGGGTTAAGTACAGAAATTGACCACGTAATTGAGACAGTGCCCTATAATCCAGTGCGCCTTGTAGTGCCGAAAACATGGTGACTGTAAGCAGGAGTGGGTTCGGTTTGGTTGAAAAAATGAAAAATCTGTGGGTCTCTGAAGTTGTTTAACTTTATCAGTAGAGGAGATGCGATGTTAAAACAGCATAAACATTTTCATTAAAGTGAAGTCTATCTCGCACAACTTATTTACTGTATCATCTTCTACTATAATCATGAACCCTAGATAATCATGAAGCCTGAAACTCTATATCTATGTTCATAGCAAATAAAGGTAAATTTCCCTGTGCTTAATACATCTTAATAGGTTTTGATCTTCTTTATTGCAAACATTTTAAATGTACTCCTGACCAACTTGAATGACATCATACTAATTAATATAGTTAATTGAAATAAGGTCAAATTTACAATTGATTTATTTTAAATACAACAATAACAATGCAAAACACATTTTGGGATTTATCTCTTGTAAAGAAAACTGGAGATTTTTTTTATTTTTCCATTAATGTTGCAATAGTTTATATGTTGTCTACTCAAAGGAGGAGAAGAACAAAAGAACTGAAAAAAAAAAGGTTTCCCATTGAGGTAGCAACGTGTTTTTGTATTCTTGTTGTGCCTGAGATCTTCTCAGTAAAACCTTGTTGTGTGTTTGCTGATGCAGTCTAACTGCTGATATTGCAGTCCCTGCTGGTGCGGGAAGCCAACAGGTTAACAATGGGTTGAGCTGCACAAAGATGTGCACAGAGATACCCAGTGGACCCTCGGTGGGTGACCAAATTTATCCACAGGATTGCAATGAAGCAGGCAATAGAGCAGACTTTTTGAACCATATGAATCTCAATGACAATATAACAATCTTAAAAATAGGGAAATATATGGGGGGAAGATGAGATGGCCTAATGAAGACCCAATTTTAATTGTCTTTAGTCATTTAGCTTTCATCTGGATCATATTTGTCCCATTTAGGTCCTTGAAGTTAAGATCTTTGCCAAGTATCTGTTGTATTTTGCCTTTGAAGACCAGAGCTACTTACAAAAGTGAGGAAGACCATAACGTAACACGGAACAAACTGAGGAGAAGAGCCAAAGTTCAGGTTGGCTTTCCAGGTAAGTAGGAAAGGCCTGATTTGTGGGATTAAATTAAGAAATGTCAGGTGTGGTGTTTTTTTCCCCCTAAATTAAAAATATTTCATGGTTTTATTTTATCATACTAATGAGGATCCATACAGTAATTGCATTTTAAACAAAGGATCAGATACTGATCTGTCACCCTCAGCTAAATCCGTATGCAGCACATCTTGGCTGGGCAATAGCTTAGAGAAGCATCAACGTCACTGAAAGCCAGACTTCTAATTGGCAAACAAATGTTTTGGACTTATCAAAGAGCAGATATATGTACACTGTCCTTTCGACAGAAAGAAATTAAATTGGGTCGTTTTTGAATCACTCCCAAACCTTCAAAGTCTTCGCGTAAGGACGAGTTCCCTGAACTGTAAAAGGACTTCATGGTAAGAGGCGCTGGCGCGACACAGAGGACTGTCGTGCTTCTCACGTCACTGCGTCTGAACGTGAAGAATGTGCCAAAAGATTCGAGTATCCCCATCGGAAAATTACACCAGAGACAATCCGCCTGCTTCTATTGATCACAATGAGCCACCTCATTGACTCTACTGATGCAGCAGCCAGTAAGTCGGAGCGCCTCTCTAATTAGGTCATTACCGTTTTGCATAGGTTTGCAGATACGGCGCTGTGAATGACAGGCTGATGGTCTGCTGACTGATCTAGAGCTTGGAGTCTCTGCCTGTGTAGGCCGGTTCGACCAACGTTGCAGATGTCATCAAAATCCTCACCCATGGTCTCTCGCCTCTAAAAGCTGATTCCAAACAGACTTTACAAATCCAAGCCCACACTAGGAGTTAAACCAGCTTTCATATTTGTCGCTACATGCCGGTGGCTCTGCGAAGCCTCTTGAGACCAACCGTGATTAAGAGCTCTACGAATAAAATTGATTCTGAAAATCAAAGAGAATAACCTCCGTTGACCCGCACTGGGAGCAGTCACAGGTCACACGGGGAGCAATTTCAGTCCCCGTGCGTCTCGCCGCGTTAATATGCCTGAACAGATCTGATGAACCAGAAGTTGTTAACAGCATATTTCTTTCATCGGGACACAAACACGGCCCTCACTCTCCTCCGTAACACAAGGCGATTTACTCGTCATGGTCACAAACCTGGAAGGCACTTCAACTGTGGAGGAAAGTAATTCGCACTTTAACAGGCGAGATAGTCGCCCGTACACAGGGGGAACGAGACAGAGCTGGTTTCATTTTAATGTGCAGACACATGCGTTGAAGCCGGCAGTGTGGTTTACACCTGGTAGGATGCAGCAAAAATAAAAAAGCTCATTGTCAAGACGGATCTCCTGGAAAAGAAGTGAAATCCTTCCTGCGGTTAAAATGTAAATCACCGTATGTATCTGTGGTGCTTGTTACTTTAACTGTGCCAAAAAAGGCAGCTGCCTCATCAACCAGGCTGCTTTTTTACAGCAGTAGTGACAGGTCGGCCTGTAAAACCCTGTTTAAGCCCATAAATATTAATGAGTCTGGACCAGCTTCCAGTGTTCGCGGGCAGAGCTGGGAGGGACTCTAGCAGTGTTCACACCAGAAGGAAATGGACTGTGGAATGCGAAATCAATACGGAGTCGGTCCAGGATCAGGGGACTGATACCAGGGGCAGTGAGTGTGTTAAAACGTGATCAGAGGCCAAAATTGAATGATTAATGGTGATTTTGCTGCATGAACAGGTAACAAAAAAAAGACTTAAAATAACCGGATCAATAGCACAGACTTGCTAAAATTCATCTCATAATAACAGCAGCTTTCAGCCCCAGAGAAGTCTTTCATAGCATGTTTTTAGTGGTCACTCTAAATTTGCCCCCATTCACCTTTTGAGCTCATCAGTTTCATTCACACTCCCTGCAAGTGCCTATTGTCATTTAAAAACAGGCTCAGTTAAAACCGTCTGCAAAGAACAGAGGCGATGGACGGAAATCAGCAGCCTTCATGGCATGTTGATCACAAAAAAGAATAGATGCTAAGAAGCTGGACAGGTTTAGCTTTTAAGTCTGTAAGAGTAAATGATCTCGACTGAGTGCCAAATGCAAATATGTAAGAGTCAATCATGATGTTGGAAAGGGTTTGGAGTCTATTCTGTGTTTCTGCTGCCCCCAAATGACCAAAAGAGGATATCAAACCTTTTTGACGCTACTTTGTCCAAGCCTGCGCTATTTGTGAAAGGAAACTGGGAGAGGACAGGATCTTAGAATCACATTAGTGTCGAACGATAGACTCATGTGTTGTTGTATAGTATATATAGTCCGTGGCGTCAATTAGAGAAGCTACCAAGATGGTAACTCTGGAGGATCTGCAGGCACCCAGAGCTCAGGTGGGTTCACATTTTCTGAATAAAACATAAAAGAAGTCCAGTTTTAGATTTACCACAAGTCGTGTTAGGTGCACAGTAGATATTTAAAATATGGTTCTCTGGTCAAATTTTTTGCTTTTGTAGTTTTCTGTAAATTGAAGGTTAATTATGATTACTGATCATATGCTCTGTCTTCTTTTCGCCTTGATTCCTGTTCTGTCCATCTTTCACCTTCCTTCTGGTCACCTGTCTGATCTCCTCTCTCACCTGCAACATGTTATCTATCAGTCACCTGTTTTCCAATAAGTAATTAATCTCCAAGTATTTAAGAGGCGGACCAGTGTCCCTTATGAGCCTTTCTCTGTGAGTTTGTTTATCATTAAATGTTTTATTAGGATTAAAAACACACTGTAAGATACGTGCACACACTTAAAAATAATGGGAAAAAGGAGTGAACTTAATACATGACGACCAGTTGAAGACCTCGGACTTGAGCGGCGGTTTGCCTTTTAAAAGGACAACAATTAACCAGAGCAATAGTGAAATAGTTTGGATAGAACCAGAAGGGCCCAGTCAAAGGATTAGGTGGCTGATGGAGATTGAGTTCATTCGGGCAAAAATCTCTGTCTCTAGATGTGAAAACTGCTTTCATCTGTTAGTTTTCTTCTTCAGCACGATCATAAACTATCTTTGTGCTGCTCAGCAAACACGATGTCTTAATAATACTTTAAAATTTTATTATAACCATGTAAAAGGTTTTAGGGTAAAGCACAAAAGTACTTTGGCTTTGCCTTAATTAAACTGAATATTTCGCCTCTACTGTTTAACTCCTTGCAGTGTATAATTCTAGATAAAAAGTGCAAAAAGTGTGTTTTATAACATTTCTGTGGTGTTCCTTTAAATCACAAAAGCTATCAATGAGCTCAATTACCCACAGAGGAGAACTAAAACAAACAAAACACATCACAAGCGATTCAAAACAATCACATTACTTGTTAGAGAAATATGTCTTCATTTTCTACCTGGCTCATTTTGTATTAAGCTTTGAAAAAACGAATTCAAAAAGGAATAGGCCATCATCCCTCTGGGTACCGACTGTCTGGTCAGAGTGTGAAAAAACAGCAAACAAACAAAAACAAAAACAGAATAATTTAAGGGAAAGACACACTCAGTTCAACGTTTGTTGCTTTAACTTTCACTTAAAACTTTGCTGCTCTTCCTTTCCAGAGCTGTGAAGATGGTAATGATGATGATCAGACCATTAGGGAGGCTCATTAGTGGGGAGGAAGAGGGGAAAATATAGGGGGATGTAATGATCATGAACTTGTGTGAGGTTAAAACACAGTCTGCTGGAAGGTACCAGCATCAGGGTTAAGTCTGAGGCATGCTAAGACGCAAACAAACTAATGATCAACTCATTTGACCACAGAGGTTCTGTCAGTCGTTCTTCCTCATAAATCACTTAGAAAGTCCTCATCTCTACAAGGAAAATACATCTGTAGAAAAAAAGCGACCTAATTACAGGAACAAAAGCTCTAATTTGAAGCTATTGTCGCTTTATTGCCACATCTCGTTAACATCACACATTTTGGCACATTTACAGCCGTTTGTGTATATTATTATTGGTTCTCTGTGATGGATCAACACAACGTAGTGTATGGCTGTAAAGCAGAGGGTAATTATACGGAAAATAACTGGCATAATTATATCTGCATCAATTACATCTCTGTCAGCTTTGCACATCCAGAGACTCAGTTGTTTTCCTGTGACATGGAACTTGAAGTTTGACCGCCCGCAACACATTTCTGGCAGGGTCGAGACTTTGACTGGACCGTTCTAACACAGAAATCACCTTTGGTTCTTGTAGCTCCAGGGAGGTGAACCTCCACCGCTCATGTCTCAAGGCTCCTGGGATTGTCTTGTCTACTTTTCCCCCCCATCACCTCTGACCTGACCGTGTTCCTCTGCACCAAAGGCATCACATAGCATTAATGGGCCGGTTGATGGTGAGAAGTGTTAGTTTTAGCTGGCACATTAAAATTTTGCATGAAGTCCAAAAACTGCCAGTCACTGGCAAACTGCAAAATTGGAAACTTTCTTTTACCAGGTGCACTGAGCTGAGAATCCATGTTAAAATGAAACAATCCACAGTTTACCTACTACGTTTAATTTGTGGATGGATGACACTAGATTTTAGTTTTTTAAGGGTATTGGAGTAAAAGGGTCTGAAAAAGAATAGGAGTCAATATTTCTGAAAAACAAAATAGGTATCCCATGTATCATTTCTGTCTCTGTGCTTAGAAGCTTGCCTGGGTACAGACATGCAATGGAAGATGGAATAAAAAAGTGCATTTTGTATTTATTTATGATGGAACTATCAAATATGGATTACAGGGAGTGTGAGAGGTCACAGTCCTAGCTCAGATGTGTGTGTTTCATACCATGACCTTGAAAATATTTGTTATTCTTTTTATCCGGTGTTGTTAATGTGTAGATGAAGTCGGAGGTTTTCTGCGGTAGTTATAAATTATGCCCTCTGGTGCCAGATGTCATCCACCGGGCTGCTGTTAAATTGTTCCTGTAGCTAAATAGGAATTCATACCGAGATCAGTCAACTTGGCCGTCCTGTTCCCTGAAACCAGGGAGGACAGAAGGACAACAGAAATCTGAGCATATCTATATTTTTTTACCAGGCTCACCTTTACTTTCATCTCAGCACAGCACAGCAGAAACTTCAGGGATTTATGACACAGGCAAGCGGCTTTTGTTTAGGGCGATCTTTTGGAGGGCTTCTTTGTCACCTCGCTGGGACGTTTGGGCTTTGCAGGATTGAACTCAATATATATATATATACACCATAATCTTCTAATCAAGTTTCGCACAAATCATGCAGACGAGGGAGTCGTTAAACACAGGAACTATTTCACTGCAAACAGTAATAAATCTGAGCTGGAATGAATACAGCAGGTAAAACAACTATGGAGAACATTATGAATTGTCTAAGTGGGGGAATTAAAACTCCCATGAGATGTGGGCAACAACCCATCTGGTCCACAAATATGGAGGTGCCTTTAACTTAAACTTAACAAAAAAAGAATAAGTGTCAAACATGCTCACTAAAATGTGTTTAATACTCATAAGAATCATTTGTCAATGAGAGAATTGTTCAAGTTTGACCTGGATCAATTTCCCCCCACAAACTATCTGTAAAGACTGGAGGTTCTGTCGGGTCCCTTTTAAAATCTCTGCTGTTTTGTCCCCCTTATATATTTTCTATAGGATAAGGCTGATTAGTATGACCCAGCTCAACATCCGAACCCTTTACCAACTAGAGTCTAGCTCTGAAACCAGCGGTGAGTCCTCTTGTGTATATGGTATCATTATCTTGCCGAAACGTCCAACCTTGTTTCGACTTCATCGTACTTCCCCCATGGCTGCTGACATTTTTGTTAAGGACGTCTATAGTACGTGCTTTGCTGTTTGCAATTTGTGAAGCAGCTGATCCAGAATCCGCTTTTATCTCTATCTGTGCTGATTGGTTGTTTCCCCAAGAACAGAGATAGGTAAAACTTTGGATATTGCTTGTGCAGTAGTAATGGGATGGTTTCAAATGTTTATATTAATATATATGATGGTATATCTGGTGTTTAAACTTTTAAAATCCAGTTATAAGCATTATATATTAACTGTTTTGATTAAAATATCTGTTCCCGCAAGGTATGAAGTTAAACTCTGATGTTGGAGGGGGAAACATGGCTGAGCTTATTGGTTTAATCGTTTTCTTTCCGCTTCCAGATTATGCCTCCAACAGAGCTCTTTGTAACCTCCAGTAGTATCAAGATTCTTGTTTAACCCAGACCAGCAGCTCTGTTTAAAGGAGCTCATTAGCTTTACCCATCATGAGATGTTCCTTGTTTTGACACCATGGTAATGAGGCAACTTTCCACAGGCTATAGGTTGGGACTGAACCAGCTGATACTAATTTACACGAGATACACTGATTGGTTCAACATTTTTAACCCCTGTCAATTTATTAACCTTTTTAAAGCAAAACTAAAGAAGTTTCAGTTCTGGTCGATTTTGGACTAAGGCGGTAGTGTTTTGCCTGAACAAACACTGCATTTCCCATGAGCACCAGCGCCTAGCATGGTAAAATCCTGCTCTCCCGGTCGCCTTCAGTTGGATTGAAGTACGGTTCTGTTTCCAGTGTCTGTGTGAAGGATGAATAGAGATGAGGGTGACAGGGTTCCTGCCACCCTCCTCAAAACTGCTTACTGCGATACCAACCCCTCGGGCCATGACAGAGGCGTCATTCAACGAGCTGTCAGTCGACTTATAACCACAAAAGTTATGAACATGTTTTAATGAAGGTTGAAAAGTTAAAGTTGCTATAAAAGCAATCATTTAGTTTAAACCTGAAATATACCATCTCAAATTTTGGGATGGTATATTTCAGGTTTAACTTCTAAAAATCTTTCCTAATAAAAAAAAGGCATCCAACCTCTTTTTGGTGGAAAAGACGACAATGAAGTTAAAGTCTTATTCAATCTGCATTCCAGAGAGAAACAGTCCTCTATCCTAACAGAGGCCACAATCTATTGTCCCAATTTCGGTTTACAAGGACATCATAAGGCACTAGCTAACATCATTTAGCTAAATTACAACATAAATACATTTTGAGACAGGTTTGCCATCATCCACTGAATATGTAATGATGAATAAAAAAAGACTGAAGAGAAAACCTAAAAAAAAAATAGTACACCAATTTATTTCACCCACTTTAGATCAACTGACTGTGGAGCTGAAATCAAAAACAGAAGTTACTTCCACACTTATTCTAAATAAAGTAAAAGTGAGAATACATATATTTTTAGCTCTCTCAGAGTCAGAGGGGCTTTAATTACAGGTTAGAACAGAGCAAAGGTTGCCACCAGAACTTGCTCCTGGATCCTTCTGTGCAGTTTGTGCAAATGTGCTTCAGTTGCTCGTCTATTCTGGTCATTAGTCCTGTATTTACCTCTGACCAGCTCTTCAGTCCCTGCTGCAGAAAAGCATCCTTCATGACACTAGCTGCTCACTAATGTTCTCAAACAAATTTATTATTTATTAGACTTTCTTATAGGTCCAAGGGTTTGGTATCGGCAGAAAACTGAACAGTAACTAAATTCAGAGTACTAATCAGGCCTGTGATTGTGTCCCAACAAAGCACATAAAAATATAAGATTTCTAAATATGAATACAAACCAGAGCAAAAATATCATTTATATTTGTAAAGGAAACAGTTACATGGATTTTTTTCAAGGTTAACAAATCTAGGATTAGGACGAGTGAACAAAACGATTGATTCAATAGTAATGGATGGTTTTGCAACACTATAGTCTTTAGCGATGACCTGGAATCAGCCCGTCTTCATTAGCCCGTTTCAGGCGTTGCCCACAATAAATATACAGGTTAATAATACATATTATTACTGCAGAGGAGAAAAAGAAATCACAACACACTTGTTTTTAATTCCCAAGTGCAAAAATAGAAAAATAAAAAAGGGAAACGGGTGATCCAGATTAATTTGTCTGTGCTGCAGTGAGACGTGCAGTTTTTATATCATATCTGAAGGTGTTTTATTTTTTTTTTTCTGTTTCAGTAATAAAGTGCAATAATCCAGGTACACACACACAATAACACCAAAGCAACTCTACATGTTGCCTAAGTCAGAGTGAAATGTGCATGCGTCTCCTACACAACTGATCTCTCTGATCACTGCTGGAGTCGACGCTGGATTTTAGCCTCCAGTCACTGACGGCTGCTAGAACACACTCACATGTGAAGAAAATTAGTATTTTAATTAGTCTTAATGAGTTTTTTTTGTTGTTCTTTGCTTCACCATTAGAGCGCGACATGCTCAGACCAGTGTATTTTGAGGCCTGTGCTTCCTAAATAAATTCAAAGTGTGGCTTCTAATCATATATTAGCCATAAATGTGTATCATACTTTAACACTGAGCTGCCTAATAAATATATAAAATCCTGCTTTAACAAAAAAGAAAGATCCTTTTGAGTTTTCATTCAGTAATTCAAGTGTCAGGCGGTTTCATGCTCAGTCCTGTCACAGCCACTGATGACGTGAACTCTCCACAAACACGATCCTCCACACCGAGATGAGCGAGCGGCTTTCCAGAAGACATAATTACACACTGCTGGGATGCGGAAAATGAAAGGAGGTGGGGCGTCAGGAAGCAGGAACAGCTGCGTCTAGTGGAGGAAATCCATTTCCAAGCGCCAAGGGAGTTCAGGACACGAAGTTATGGATGTTAAATCGGCCCAACAGAACAAAGACTGTCCAATAACGACTCAAAAGGCGTTGTCGGTTCATTTAGTTACATCACCATTTCTAAGTGGCAGTGATTCATTAAAAAAATGAAACGTTTGTTACATGGTTTGGTCATTAAAATGCTCCTAATAACTGCTAAAGAAGCGGACTTTTTACAAAGCATACCAGTGGAAAGTTGAGTGGAAGGACAACCTGTAATTGAAGAGTCATTGACAGCCGTGAACAGAGCTAAGCCTGCTAATCTGTGCAGCGTTGGACAACAGAACCGACCGTGCAAATAAGCTTCCCTAACAGCTTAGCAGCCTCCATCCCATAATACAGCGCCGGATGCATTTAAAGACTTTTAGTTTGCATCTATAGTTTAATTATTATGATGCAGCAGTTAAGTCGCCGGTCAGAACACAGCAGCAGAGCCGTGTTTTATTTCTACACTGTTTTATTATCACAAAAAGAAAAGATCCACTAAGCATAGTCGTATTTGCATGGACTTCGACAAACAAGAGTTGGCAAACAAGCAGTCAAATTCAGCCATTATCCAAACAAAAGCAAGCGTCGTTCCAAATGAGACGTGTATCGGCATATAACAAAAATAAAAAAAACTGTGTAAATGGTTTAGGAATATGGAGTTCTGTATTCACACCCAGTACATTTGTCTAAGTGACTTTAAGTTTGTAGCAATTCTTCAGGGTTTTTAAACAATTTACACAAGTCTCTGTCAATCTCCGTGGGTCGGTTTATGTTAATGGAGCGCGGAGTGAAGACGGAGAGGTGTCTCCTCGAGGTCTAGCTGGTCTCCTGGGACTCGGACACTGGGACCGACTGCTTTGCTTCTTCCAACACAGGACTCTCTCCTCCGTACTTGTTTGTAAGCGAACGCCCCAAAAATTGCCAGTACTCCTTGCGTATGGTGTCCTTTTGATGGGCCAGGAGCTCAGAGATCTTAGGAAGACGAGGAGAAAAAAACATCGATTTGATTCAGGAACAGTTTCTATAAAATAAAAATATATATTTATATATATATATAAATATAGTAAGAGTATCAACATTCGCTCACTTCTAAAGCGTTTGTCAATGTTTTCTTATGCTCCTGTTCCAGATTTTTCTTTTGGGAGCTGGACTCCAGAGCGTCTTCATACCAATCAAACAGAAAAGCAAGGAGATAAGGTGAGCAGTGTGTCTCCTTCAGCTCCAGGACCTTCTCTAGCAGACCCGCCTGAGATGAGAGGCCTCTGTCTTGCAGCATCCTTGAGGGAAAGATAATAAACTCTTCCTCAGAAACTTCTCAATGCTTAATAACCAAATAAAAAAGACACAAACACACATAGAATGTTAGCACAAACGTGACACTATTAAATATCTTTTTTCTCTAAGCTGAAATGGACCAATACAGTTAAACCTGGAGAAAACCCCTGAAATGAATCGTCTACTTCAGGTTTTTAGATCATTTAAATATCCGGAATGCGTGTCTTCGATCCTCACCCTTTCAAATAATTCCACGCACTCTCGTTGTGGGGAGCCTTCCTGATCTGGATCAGACAATACCTGACACAAAGAAAGGAGAGCGGTAAAATGAATGAAAGCTGAATCCCACAGTAAAGCAAAAACAGAAGAAACGCATGGATTATTTGGCAGTAAATACTAAAATTGTCTCTCTGATTTCCCCACCACCACTTTCTGCCCACTAGTGGCTGCTGTGTTGCAGAACATTCATCAAAAATGGCCACCACAGACCTCTGGGTATTTTGATGGGATCTTATGTCACAGACCACCGTAACCTTGTGCATAATTGTGAAAAGGAAGGAACGGAAAAGTAAGTCTTTGCTGTTCGCGTTGAGCTTTCAAAAGCCGCAAAACACTTGAGAAAGCATTTTTGTAGCCAAGTCAAAGTCAAATATTCATACTGTAGTGTTATACTGCCTTACTATTATTTTTCCACCACATTAAACCCTAACATAATACAGTGTGTGGCTGTAATGAGACTAAATTGAGATTAGGAAAATGCGGTTGAATGGATAATTATTTCCAAAAGGCTCACTGAATCTCTCTCTGCAGAACAGCCGGATCAGAGAAGCCTGTTGTGTGAGAGATGACAAAGTGCCTCTGGTTCCACGCAGAGTTGTTGCGCACGTCCTCCTCCAGCAGACCCTCGATAAACTCCAGCTCTTTGTCCCACAGCTTGTACTCCTGAAGGTCAAACAAACGCAAAGAAATGGTTTTTAAACGGACCAAAAATGTAATCGGGGTGGGGGCAGATTTCTGAAGCTAAGACGGATCAAGAGGGAACGCCGACCTGGATGACCCACTGTCTGTGCTGCCACGCGTGGTAGTTCTTCGCATCTTGGCTGAGGATCTCCGCGATGAACTCCAGTTCCTCGGATGGGTCGTTCAACCACTCCACCACTACGCGCCTGTGATGCCTGGGGAAAAAAAAGGAAACGTGTAACCGTGCCGCCCGTTCGTTCCTCCATCACAAACGCCAGCATCACTAACCCATCCCAGCTCCTCTCTGAAATCTCCTGCTGTGGTTTAAACATGGCTCACCAGACTTGGTAGTTCTTCGGTTGCTCCTCGATGATGTTGGTGATGTATCTCATCTCCTCCCTCAGGTCCTTCGATAGAGCTTGAAGCAGAACTCGCCTGTAGTGCCTGAGGAGTTGCAGATCCGGCGTCAGATCGCACTTCTCTTTAAAAGCATAGGTTTAGGCATACTCCCCCTGCTGCACCAGTGATGCTCACCATACGGTGTAATTAGCGGCGTTCAGCTCGATGGCGTCGGCTGTCAGAGCTAAGGCTCTCTCGCTTCTTTCGTCCTTCTTCAGGAGGGCACGGAAATAGTCATAAACATCGGCAACTGTTGGCACGACGACAAGAGAGTTTGTGTGGTTTCATCACACTGCCAAAGTACTTCCCAGTTAGTAGTAAAACGTATGCATCAATACATTAAAACATCACTGAAAGCTGTTCAAAATGTCAAACTATTGTCATCTATACTCATTCAACAGCAGATGATAAAAATCCACAACTTAAGTTTCTCAAATGATGATAGGATTATTAAATGAATTAAATTTATTGAGTCTCCTAAATTTTTTCGGACTTTCTCCTCGAGGCATCAGAAACCCGTCTTACATTTCTCGGAGTAGGCAATCTTCACCACCGGGTTTGGTCCATCGTCTTGTGGAACAGGCTCAAGGTCGGCCCAGTCCTTCCGCTCTCTGAAAGACAAAAAAAAAAAAACACATCACTGAACCAACTGCATATCTCAAATACCTCCGGAGAAGAACAACAACCACAATCACAACTCCGAGACTGCCTCGCCTTCTTTTGCGGCCTGATGCAGACGGACTGATTCCAGGCTAAGGCTCTTTGGTTGCTCCCTTCTCTAACCGGTTGCTTAGAAAAGAAAACCCCTATCAGCTTTCTCGTCTTCACGCCGAATGAGACACAATATTGTGTATTCAGAGCTGCAACTAATGATTATCTTCATAATCCATTAGTCCGTCGATAATTATTAAAATTAACCGCTATTTATTATTAATTAATTTAGCATAGACTTTCCCATATAAGCTATTAAAAAATGTTTTCCAGTAACAAAAAGGAAAACAAGAGAATTGTGCCGTTCACTTTGTTTAAAGGGGAAAAAATGACATCAACTGTGTAAAATATTCATTTTTAGGCATAAAATACAAAAATGATGTAAAATTTAATAAAACTTATAGAATATTAACAAAAATCTCATCACTTATTATGCTGTGCACTTAAATTGACATTTTATTTTATCTTTATTCTGAATGTTCAGCAGGAGAGTGAATTAGTGAGCGTTATTGTTACTAATTATATGAACTTGTGTCTCTACCAGCATGTTTAGAACAGAGTTAGTAAGTGGTTGACATTCCTGGGGGTGACTGCCTGGTTCCACATGTATTTGTTTATTGTTGCTTGGTTTTTTTTCCGGCAGAAGAAACACGAAATGACGAAAAAAGTACAAACGAAAAGTAACGACGCTGCGTGCACACCTGCAACACTAAATTAATATCAAAAGAAATCATTAACAGTATTTTGCGCGTTTATTTTCTTATCAGCTATCTGTCATTGTACCGCCCTGGCTCTTCCTGTCCCGCTTCAACTCTGACATGCTTCCGTCTCAGACATTTGTACATTTTCCCACTCCGCCATGTTGCTCAGGGCAAATGTGTTTAAGCCACCTGAGCCATGCGCTAGCAAACAAAGGCTAAGGCGTGGCTGATTTCTTCTTTTACTGCTCCACCGGTAGATCAAATCATTAGGTAGCTCATTACTGCTACATATTGACCAAGCATATAACAGATTGTGTTAAATAAAATAGGCAGCTTATGGTAAAGCGTGATTAAAAAGCAACTATTCGATGACTAAATTAGTTGTCAACTGTTTTAATTATCTATTTTAATCAAGTAAATCAATTAGTTGTTTTAGCTCAAAGTTAAATTACTCTACTACATGGTGAATCAAATCTATTGATCAAAAATACTTTATTTATCCCAAAGGGCAATTAAATGTTGTTGGAGTATCTCATTTAACTGAGGAGTTGTTGTAGATGGTAATGGCTGTTGGCAGGAAAGATCTTCTGTAGTGGGACTTTCTATGTGATGATTAAGCCGACATTAAAAGCCATTACTTTGGTCCTGCTATAATTGATGATCAGCTGAAGAGCTACATGGGGATCAGCTCGTTGTGGAGTTGTTTGTTACTTGGAGATCTGACGCGACACGGCAACAACCGATGAAACAAATACAACTTGCAAAACCAGAGAAACCAGAAGCCATGTGGCGCTTTAGTTTCGGTTTGGTGAAATTGTCTTTTTCCTTACAAGGATAGAGTACGCTATGCAGCGAGGTCTTCCAATTAAAGTTCTTTACAATGTTTCTAACAAGCCTGAAGATGATCATGAAGAGAAATGGAGGAGAGAGGAAAGTTCTGCTGGTCAATCCAAGTCAAAGTCCAAGTACTTCTATCAAGACAATACGTAATCCTAAAACCTTCACAGCGCACTAAGCGCACAATAAAGAACCACAGGTAAATATAGTTTCACCTTTGAGGCACTATTTACTAAATAAAACTTATTTTTGAAACAAAAAATATATATACTTCTATAATTCTAATGAAAATTACGTTTGACATACATTAAACAAGTTGCAAAAGATGTGGTTGGTATAAGATGAAATTAGTGATGCAGCACTCCAAGTAATGATTTACAGTGGTTTTAAACATTTCTTCATTGTAGACGACTGTTAACGGAGAGCAAATTTATCCTTTAACACATAAAGCCAAAGGCAAAATTTTTATTTTGGAAGATCCACTCAGTTTTTTTTAGGAAAATATCCAGTTATACTGTAAAACGTATGTGTCAGATTCACAGCCGGGGGGCCACATTCAGCCCGGCATGCAATTTTATCTGACCAATGAGATCATTTTATATATGGTGTGAGACGCTCTCCTCAGTGATGAAGACTAACAAAACAGCACAAAGGAGTCGTCTCACTGATGAGCACCTGCATCCCATCCTCTCCAACAACACAGGACCTCACATCAGACATGGACAAACTTTTACCCCCCCCAAAAAAAAAGATGCCAGGCATCCAGTTTTGATAAAACGACATAAGACCAAAGAAAACTGAAAGATTTGATTTGTTAAAGGGCAAATTTTATTTATTTTTCCAGGTTTTGTTATGCAGTATGTTCATATTTTGAAATTGTATAATTTCAATAGGAAATATTTTTGTTGAGAGCAAAATCTTTTGGGATACTTTGGTAAGTTTATTCTTTATTATTTATATTATTTGTATTTTTTTAAATATACGACATAAGAGTAAAGACATTTTAATGTTTTTTTTTCTTGTGTAATTTAGGTTGGGTATATATATATTTTTTTATGGAGAGAATAATATTAAGTTATTTAAGGTTTAAGTTTATACCAGAATAAAAGTCGTTCCTGTTTTTATTCATATTAATTTTAAAAAAAAAAGTTACATTTAAAGTTTTAAAGTCTTAGTGTGTTCAATAAATATTTATCCTGTTTGGCCCTCGAACTCAAGTGTGTTTAGGATTTTGGCCCCCAATCAAGTTTGACACCCCCACTGTAGTAAATCGTCTATAAAAACAGATTTTTTTTCATGTGTCAGAGTTCCAGTTAACTCATCTTTGTAAATATAGGGATAGAGATGTTGTAGTTGCGGTTGTTCCGTCACAAAATAAAGAGTCAGAGATTTGTCATCCAACATTCAGAGCTGCACCCTTTTTATCCAGATCAGTGATTGAGAGTGAAGGTATGTGCATGATTGTCTTTTTTTAGTTTGTTTCAGTAATCTCCACAACACTACAATGAAAATAAACACAAAATGCTGTAAAATTTAATAAAATGAGTGTGCTTCAACTTAACAGTCTAAAAGAACAAATTAACACTGATTCATAGTGAGTGGCTCAAATGACCAGCGTACTATTGGAAGAAAAAGGCCAATTTTTCGTCAATAGCTCGATGATGATTCTTTGTGCCACTTAAGAGGGTAGTCAAAGCGGCACAAGAATCATCGGCTGCCCCCTCCCCAACCTGACGGACATCTACACCTCTCACTGCATCATCAGCTCACACCCCGGCTTTGAACTGTTTGACCTGCTGCCCTC
Source organism: Orestias chungarensis (assembly GCA_032876305.1). Classification (NCBI taxonomy): domain Eukaryota; kingdom Metazoa; phylum Chordata; class Actinopteri; order Cyprinodontiformes; family Cyprinodontidae; genus Orestias; species Orestias chungarensis. Next base: position 531,968 of record JAVLVB010000380.1, read on the forward strand.
TGGCAGGCGCTACAGGTGCAAGAAGGCCAGGACAAATGGAGTCAAAATCAGCTTCTTTTCCAAAGCAGTCACCACCCTGAACTCAACTGGACTCTAACTGTTCAATACCCTCATCTCTTGGCAATACAATGTCATCATAACAATATCTGTGCAATATTTAATATTTATATTATATTTAATTACAAGTGGGGTATCACCTCCACTATCTCATTATCTAGATAGTGTTTATTTTCTGTATACTTCATTTCTAGTGCAGTTTTTAATTTCTTGCAAATCATTCACATTGTTTATTTCTGTATATATTTTTAGTTTTTTTTTGTTTTGTTTTTTGCACAGCACTGAAAGGAGTGGTCTTGCATTTTCAATGTACACTGCATAAAATGACAATAAAAGGAATTCCATTATATTCTATTCTATTCTAAAACCTAATTTTACAAATAGAAAATACATTAAATTGGAATAAGAATGAGTTTGAATAAGAAAGTCTGTGCCATATAGTAGAACAATTTATCTCAGATTTTGGGACAATGGGTGTCATAGAATTAAACCTATTAAAGAAGAATTGTAAGTTTTCAATAAAAAAATACATTAAAAAACAAAAAAGTGATACAAAGGGATAAAAAATGTGTCTCATTTGAACCATCTAGCTCATGAGTGCCCAACCAGTCAATCGCGACCAACTGGTAGATCACGGACTGATCCCAGGTAGATGACATGACAGGAAGTCAGTGTTGCCAACTTAGCGACTTTGACGCTATATTTAGCAAGTATTCAGATCTTCTAACTAAACTGAAAAAGAAAAAGAAAAAATGAACTTTAAAAAAAGATTTGGCCATTCACCCCTGCGTGGGCTTCTACCAGCGCCGGCCTGTCCGCGTGGACGTGTTTGTCGCGGCCGTTGCGCCGCAGGGACTGCAGCGTGGCGTGCCTACTGCACCGCTACCTGCTCCACCTGGGGCTGGAGAACTCGCAGCACACGGACTACATCACGGAGAAGCTGTGGAACGCCGTTCTGGCCGGGGAGTGCGTATGTGTATATATATGTGTAAATACTTATAGTATAGAAATAATATAGTAGTTGTAGTAAATAGTAAAAGTGGTTCTTTATTAAAGCTTGTTTTGCATTTGACTTTTTTATTTTTTTGTATTTTACTTATTTTACAATAAATTGTTTGGTTATTTATTTTTGCACAATTGAGTTATTTTGTCATGTAATCTGATTTAAACGAGAAACGGTTTCATTTAAATGAATATTTTAATCAGTGAATTTTAAATAAAAGTTCTTAGACTACAAGAACAATCAACTAAGTTTGCATGAAAGCAAAAATGATATTAATTATGTCTTCAACAAAATTTAAGCATTCATCCCAGGTCTTAAATTAAAACATACACAGCAACATATTTTCCTTTTTATAATAGGTATTTTTACCTCTGTTAAGGTTTTTGTAACTTATTAAACACTGCAGACATACTCTCATGTTATGTAAGCAAATTTGGTCAGTAGTCTATATGCATTCAATGATGTGTTAGCAATCTTGTTTCCCTCAAAAATGTATAATTATGAATTCCCCTGCTGCCTAAAAATGCTTTGATAAAGTGAAAACTCAGGGAAATAGTCAGTAATCGGTTCGGTATGAAAAGCTAGCCTCCTCCTCCCAGGGCCAGGTCTCCCACTAAGGTAGGAAGTGATTTCCTTTTTTCACACAGAGATCTACCTGTGTTTTATCTGGTTTATTTTTCTGTTTGGTTCATATTAAGGTCAGTTATGGCTGCTGCTCATCATGCAGACTGCTGTGTGTGTTTTAGAGAGGGCGGGTTTGTGATGTGATGTCTAACGGTTGCATGACAACAACAAAACGTGTCGTTAGGGTAGTTACTGCAGCAACCAAAGAGCCTCCGCCCGGTATCAGTCCGCCTGCATCGGGCCGCACAAGAGAGCGAGGCCGCTGATGTATGAGCCTTTACATATTTGATTTGACATTAAAAAAAACATAATAATCTTTAAGGAGAAATATGTAAAAATAAAAATAAAAAAGTACCGTCTCCTAGGGAACTTCTAAGAAGCACCGCTTGATAATAGCGGCAGCTACTGATGCTAGCCTAACCAGCAACAACAAAGGAGGAAAACAACTACCTGTAAAAAGTGTATCGGGTCGAGTCAGGTCCAAAAGTCTCCCCGAAGTGTTCCTCGGCTTCTGCATCAAACTCTTTAACCTCGGCGGCTTCACTGGGACCTTCCTCGACGCCTGACATGGCTAAACTGTTAGCTTCTTCTCAGAGCGCTGATTTTTCCGGAAGTAGAAACGGCTGTTTCCGGTGCCTTTGCGTACCGTGGGAAATATGACTTTCTCCCCACCCAGATTAGTGGCCTACAATAGCATTTAAACACACGTTTCATTTTTGCCAACATTTCGTTAATTTGATGGATGGAATCAAAACATAATTTCATCCTCTGTTTATATAAATGATAAAAATCTGGATTTACACTCTGCTTATGTTCTCTATGCTGTTTTAACACAAGGATATCTTGCAAATTTCTCTTAAAATCTTAAACGAGCTTCTTCACACCATTTATCAGAGGATGGAGGTACACCTGCAACTTTTAACCACATATTCTTTTACTTTACACATTGTGATTGTATAACTCGCCTTATGAAAGATCAAATCTACAATACTTTATTTATCCAAAAGGGAAATTAAAGAAATCTACTGATCAGCTGTCAAGTCAGCCATAACTATAACATTTTGATATTAAAAATGTATTGGCTCTTATGTTAAATTTTAATTGTCTGACAAACTGAGTGTTGGGTCTTTTTTAAACTGTAAATTACAATAACCAAAATTTATCTGAACCATATTAAAGAGTCTCAGTGTGGAACATTTTCAATCATAATTTAATTCAGTGAGACGCGCCATTAGCTGATAAATCGACGGGGTTTTTGGGGCATCTTAACAGGTTACCGCCATAGAAATGAAACGGTTGATAATAAAGTGTAATTTAACAACCCTGATCCTGTTATGACAGTAGGATCATAATTAATCTGTTAAGCCTGGTGAACCATACTTATCCCTAGATGAACCAAATAGTAAAAGAAAATCAAGAGATGAGGCACACTTAAGCGCATCATGAGAGCAGAGGTATGGAAAGAATGCTGAAACTCCCCGTCTTCACAGGGACGCAAAACTGTAACTAAATCATAGTAATAATTTATGTTTTTGAAGCATTAAAGGGATTTATAGATTGTAATAAAAGTCAGATTTACAGTCCCCCACCAAAAAACAAACAAAAAAAAGAGCTAAAAGAAAGAAAAAGAAAACACACATTATAATTGAAATTATTTCTTCAAAGCAAGGTCAAGCTGAACTTTATTTTCATCAACAACTCTGACATTATAAAAATAAATAGATGATTTACAGTCAGTGGATTGTTATACAAACTGTTATCAAAATTATGTCTCAGCCAGGATGAAGAATTAAACACATGCATAAATCACCGTTCAATGAATGTATACATGTTTACAAATACACGTTGCCATTATTTGCAGATAACAAACCCGTTGTTTTTTTTTTTTTTGCTCGTTTGTTTTTTTCCAGCTCGACAGGGTTGATCAAAAATAAAAATCCCTTTCCAAAGTAGACACCAGGACAGGTTTGGAAATGCTTCTTTCAAAACAAGTTTCCAACAATCCAAACTTTAGTTCAGTGGTCGTCTTCCAGTCCCAGTTCGTGCTTCTCGATGTAACGTCTGGAGGAAATCACAAGCTACGGGTTAGTGAGACTAATCTCTCACACCGATAGAGGAAAATAGCGTTCAGTGTGTTCACACAGCAAGTGTTGATGCACAATTAGGAATTTTGTTTTATTGTATGTATTTTATTATTTATTATATGTTTTATTTATTTTTGGAAATAAAAACAGAAGCCGCCATTCACGGAATCGATGAATGTTAAAGTTTTTGAGACAAAATCATCACAAAAAAAGCTAAGGAAATATAAAGCACAGTTCAGCACTGCTTGGTTTTGCAATTTGTTCACGTCCTGAGGTAAAACTGCCATTCATAGTGCCAAGAAACAGCGGGATATGGGTCACATAGGGAAAAAAGAAAACGTATTTGGGTCGCTCTTGATCGCATGTGAGAATGTAGTCCGTTTAACTTTTGCCTCAGACTTTCTGTTTGGGTAAAAACGGCCGACACGTGGATTTAATTAGGTGTTTCAACAAGACGCTCATCCCAAACACTTTAAAAACAAGCTCACTGACCTGCAGAATTTTGTTAATGACCACGAAGTGAGTGTGCTTTTGGTACAACTTGTATCTAAGCAATAGTGAGCCTATATATTGTATTTTATATATGCATTTGGGCCTAAATATGTAATTTTGAACCAGTCTGAAATCGAAAAAAAACACGAGACCGTTCAAACTTGTGCATCTAATTCTTGTTTTAAAAAATTATACAAACTAAAAACGATCTTAATTATATGCAAACTTCTTAATGGCACATAAAACGTAAAAAAAAAAAGAAATATATTAAATAGCTTATTCTTTATATATTGCTTGTGTTTCTTACATCAGAATCAGGGACTTTGTTTAGCCACTTGAGGGCAGCAAAGGAACTAATGCATATATATATATATATATATATATATATATATATATATATATATATATATATATATATATATATATATATATATATATATATATATATATGCAACTGATGTTGTTCAGAGGGTAAACTGGACCCCAAACATTGTTGATATTTAGCGTTCGGCTGGGACCAGACTCAGTCGGATCACTGACCTTTCCCATGTAAACTCCAGCCATGATGCAGAGGCAATTATAACAGAAACTATTGCAGATATGCCGCTAATTTCTCACCTTCTGGCGTAATTATACAATGCCTCTTTTCTTTGCTGAAGAGACATGTGTCGGTCAACTGGCGATCTCTCAAACGTTTTGACAGCAGGCTATGGAGGAAATGCAGTAAAAAAAATAAACAAAACAACAAGAAGGATCAACACATGCAGCATGAAGCCCGAGACCCATAATAGTGAAATAAAACATTTGAAAATGTTTTTCTAACATGTAAAATGTTTATATTACTGTGCCTGTTTATATGTGGGCTGAAGTTCAGCAGGAGTCAAAGTCCACAAACTCATTTGATGAACTCCAAGTTAGACTTTTCGCGTTTAAGGAACAGTACTACTACTGTAGCTACTACTACTAATATAATTGTTAAAGCATTTTGTATGTTGTTACAATTTAAATAAAATGTAGGCTAGAAGAGGCCAAGAAGGCAAAATGTAGAAAACTCAAACCTTTATGGCTGGAAAGGAACCGAAAGGGAAGGAGCTGATCCTGGAGGCTCCGGTTGTGGACGTCCCAGCAGCTTCCGCTGATGCTTCTTCCTTGTTCTCTAGGAGATTTGTTATTGTGGTGTCAACACAATTGGTTTTAGCTGAAGGAAAAAAACAATAAAAACAAAAGACATTTTAAGAATATTGACTAATTTAAGAAGAAAAACAAAGCAAACAAATAATTTTAGTGATGGAATGAATGTAGGCTTCTTATACTGGGAGATAATAAATTGAGAAAACCCTGCTAGGAAAGATATTAAGTTATATTATACTACAAAATAAATCCCATGAAGTTTATGACAGAGTACTTAGTTTTTAAGATTAAAAGCCAAACCCGTAATGTGTAATACGGTTGGTCCATACCTAAATCCCTTGTAATGACGGTGATGGGGACATGTGGCAGCACGTCCCTCACCTGCTGGGCCATTTTAGCAATCCGGTGATCATCTGAAGCCAAACTTTGGGCCATGAATCCAAGCCCCATAGAGCCCGAGGCGGCACCTGTAAACACAAACGCACCCAGAACCATTAGTGGTTGAAAACCGACACTCAACCGCTCAAACAAGCAGTTTGTCTGAACCGGCTTATTTACTTACTTTGTGGCACTGAATGTCTTTCCCTTTTAATGTGCTCTGCTTTATCGGCTTTCGTAATCTTGGTGGAGACCAGTCCGAGTTCAATGGCAAGAAGCTGAGCAAGAAAATACACATGAGACATGTTTCTTTAATAGTTTTAGAGTATCTCGTTCATGTTATCGTTTTGGGTTTCCTCTGAAAATTATTCTCTAAAGGGTTTTACATCAACTTCCAACACGAAGCAGAGACTGCTAATAGAGGTTAGAGTTAATCGACCCTGAAACTGCATTATTGCAAGTTTAATTATGGAGATGGGATCAAAACAGACAGCGACCATTCTAACATTAGCCAATCGGCTACCTAAAGTAGTTCGTTTGTGAACAACTTAAAAAGGGAGAGATGTAAAAAGAGACGCTAGTAAAGGCAACCAGGTGATTTTGCCAAAACGGCAGCGTGTCATTTCAACACAAACTGAATGAATTATCATTAACAATTAACTGGTGGCATAAATTGATTTATTATGCTGCGCTTTCAACAAGCCATGCAAGGCATGATGAAGTGTAATGAATCCCACTTTTGTGGGAAATGTGTCAGATCAGTGGTTTGTGTTCATGGTATTAGAGCTGAAACATCTAATCGATTTAATTGATTAAAACAATTGACAACTAATTTAGTCATCAATTAGTTGCTTTATATTCACAAAATCACATATTTTTAACACAATCTGTTATATCGGCGGACAATTTGTGGCAGTAATGAGCTACCTAATGCGTGGAGCAGTAGAAGAAGAAATCAGCCAAACGTTAGCTTTGTTTTGCTAGCGCATGGCTCAGGCAGCATAAGCACACTTGCCCTGTGCAAGATGGCGGAGCATGAAAATGTGCAAAAGTCTTTAAGTGAACATCTGAGACGAAAGCATGTCGGAGTTGAAGCAGGACAAGAGGTAGCGTGGAAAAATAACCTAATAAGAAAATAAACTCGCTAAATATGGTTCATGTATTCCGTTAATATTAACAAGCAACAATAGACTTGCAAACTCTGTGCTAAACGTGCTGATAGAGACAGAAGGTGATAATATCTATAAAAATTATGTCCAAGTAAGTAAGCCTCCTGCTGAACATTCAGAAAAAATAGAAAATACAATGTGGATTTAAATTGACAGTATAATAAGGACTGAGATTATGGTTAATAAGCTGAACACTCAACACATTTTATGGAATTTTGCCTCATTTTTGTATTTTATGCCTAAAAATGAACAACATTTTTACACTGTTGAGCTCGTTTGTTCCTTTAAACAAAGTTAAATAAATGGCCCTGAACGGCACAATTCTCTCTTCTTTTCCTTTTTCTTAATGAATGTTTTAATAGCTTATATGGCAAAGCAAAGCCTAAATAAATGAATAATAAAAAACGATTAATTGATTAATGGTAAAAATAATCGACAGATTAATCGATTATGAAAATAATCGCTGGTTGCAGCCCCACATAGTATTAACCCAACTTTGGAATCTTACCTCTTGGACTTTGTTGGCAAACTCGTGCGTGGACTCGCCATCTTGTCTGGAAACCGGCGGGAGCCAACTGATAAAAAGACAGTCCGATTTCTTTTTAAGTCAAAACACAAAGCAAGATACTACAAAAAAAGCTCAGTTTTATCTCACATTATAGCTAGTTTTCCGCCTTAATAGCTTTGAGTAGATGACCCAATAAACCAACACTCCTTTACACCTCCTGCTATCCTTGTCTCATAGAAGTAGCAGAAAAAGATGTAGTACCTTACATGATACACTGTACATGGAACGAAAAATGTCCACAGGAGATCTGTTACCCAGCTGGACTCTACTGTGCTCTGTGAGGGGGAACAAATCACATTGGAAAATAATTGTGTTGTTATACTACAAGAAAAACTGACAGACGATGTATAGAAAAGATACAGAGGCTAAAAATGAACCGTATCCACCTATAAACATCCCAACTTACATTTAAGGAGTTTTTTTGATTTGTAGAGATCCTAGAAACATTCGACTGACTAGAGTAGCTGCTACTTTATTTTCAGTTTGTCATTTTATTATTAAATAAAAAATTGTTATGAAATTTACTATGATGCTGTTAAAAGATGCGCCACATTAGATGCAATAAAATACATGAAATTATGCTTATAAAACAGGAGATAGCTTAATTCACTGATTTACTGTGACACCATTTACGCACTGTTATCCATCTATTCTCAGACCCGACACACAGGTTAAAATCAAGTTACCAAAGAAAGCAGAGGTCTGGACACCCGTAGCGCCACAGGCTGGATAGAATCAGTCAGTGTGAAAGGCCACGAGCTGCAGGAGCAAACAAAAACACTTTTGGTATGGGTTAGTCCAAGGCTCCCTCAATAATTAAATCTGTAATCAGCGACTCTAAGATGGTTGAGCTTATTTGAAATATTTAAAGTGGAACTACTCCGTAGATTTACTTTATCATATGATAAAAAAATGATATAAACTCCAAACTATGCTTTGGCCTGATAATGTCCGAACCAGGCGGGAAAGGAAAAATGAAAAAGGAATTTTTAATTAGTCTAATCTCAACCAGGAAAAGTGAAAACGTTTAAAATAAAAGATCCACATAATCGCCATTTCTTCAGCTTCACTAGTCCTCGGAAACTCGGGAAACCAAATATTTTGGACGCAACAAGAACAATGGTTGCGATTTTGTTTATTTGATTATTGTTACTGATTAGACGGCCCACGATACAGGAAATAAAGTCCGTAAACTGACCAAAACTGAGCTTGTAGCTGAACAACGGCCACACAGGAAGCACCTGCAGTAAAACATCTTAAAAAAGGACAGCAGTGTCAACTTTGACTGTCAGCTTTCACAGACAGTTATATCTGACAGCACGTAAAGACGAGGAACCATAGTACAACACCTGAAGGAAGGGACTCAATTACCACCCCGTGCACTCAAAGCCAACAGAGTCCAATAAGTAACGTGACAACAGTGTTGATGGGGACGCATCTAAAAGCAGCAGGACATCGACTGTTAAATGAATATGATCAAATGCACTTGGTGCGTATAGTTTAGTGATGGAAAACCCACTTCGTTATATAACAGGTGTTAAAAAACACATTGGTATGTTTTTGAGAGGTTGAATTTTTGTTTGTTATCAAGAACATTTTTCATGATGGCATCCATTGTATTCCATCTAACCTAGGACCATCTAAAATCTAAAACACACCTGAATCCCATTCGCTGCCACTTGTGCCTACTTCAGCAGCAACAGCCGAGTCCTATTAGCTGTTTACCAGACAAGTTGAATGTAGATTTGCAAAGTGTGTTGTGTTAAAACCGTGTTTTCTTGACGAGAGTGAAAGATGACGGTCGTGTTTTTAAGTGGCGACCACTCGTGTTCGAGTGTGAGCAGAAGTAGGCCAAAACCGGGGAGTTTTTGTAGCTTGTGAATTAGGGAAAAGTATAATCGCAGACTGTACAGGTATTCTTACAGCCAGCTCACCTGCAGCCAGCACTAACAACACGAGATGGATGGTTGGTGCCGTTACCCTAAACCAGGGGTGCCGAAATCCAAAAACACACTTGAGTTTGAGAGCCACACAGGATAAACATTTATTGAACACTATAAAATGAATAAACACAAGAAAAATAAATCAACTTAAGCTTTAAATAAGACTATAAATTATTATTTTGCCCTCCACAAGAATATATCCAACCTAAATTATACAAGTTAGGGGGAAACAAAGGTAACGTTAGAGGAACAAACATTCAAATGTCTTTAATCCTATGTCATATTATATTAAAAAATAAAGTAAATAAGAAAGAAGAAACTTACTAAAGCATCACAAAAGATTTTGCTGTCAATAACATAAATATATCCAACCCAAAAACACGCAAATTGAAAATATGAACATGCTGCCTAACAAAACCTGGAAATATAAATGAAACTTCCGCAATGACGTTCGGGTTTCTTTCGTCTTGTTTTTTTTTTTTTTTTTTTGGCTACAAGTTCGTCTATGTTCATCATCACTGAGGAGAGCTTCTCACACAGATATGCGCCACCAAACACCAGCTCGAGCCAAATGATAGGCGAAATGAACCAGGTGCGATTGGGACCGCAGCCGAAGCGGTGCGTTGTGGGATAGGTAGTTTCTATGTTACCTGCGCTCAACATCATCGCCCGATTGATAAAAATAATAATATACAGGATGATCTCACACATGTGCTCTCAACTGTGGCACTTTCTCTGGCAGCTGAAATTATCAGGGGTGCAGAAACTATGTGAAGAGGGAATAGAGTATAACACTTGAAACGTTCATACCAACTTTATGGCAACTCTTGAGAAAGCGTCTAAATCCATGCAAATATACATGAAGCCTTCAGTTAAACCAGGTTCAGCAGTGGCTCCTCAAGTATTTCTGTTATGTACCATGTCTTGATTCACTTATGGGTATTAAGAGGTCTTTTTTTTCCTCATGTCGCTGTTTAAAAACTAAGAACCAAGAAGTTATGTTACTTTCAGTTTAAAAGTAAAAGACCAGTTTACCATTTATAGTGAAACGTTAAAGCCAGAAAACCTCCAAATGAATAGCTAAACATATTTGGTTACGTAATAAGTCGTAGCAGCAACAAAAAAATCTGAGCTAACCTGAACTTGAGCAGACCAGCACGGCCATTCGTGGTCTCCTCTTCGGGAAAGACGAGCAAAGGCGGAACGCCGTCGGTGGAGCAGTACCTCTGCAGAGACTCTCCTATTGCTTCCCGGCCGGATGCGGGGTGGCTCTCCATGAAGCCCCTGGCCCAACACACGAAGCCTGTGGAGCCTTCCAACTGGGGCTGATGAGCAGAGAATGGAAATTAAGGTTCACCCAAGACTGCATTCAGTGTTCAACACAAAACAGGGTAGATGTAACAGGGATAGATGGATTATTTAGTGAAAAGGAGGATTTACAGGACTGTAGCAGAATTTAAGGTTGTTCAGATATTGCAAGAGAATAAGGTTTCTCTAAAAAAAAATAATAATGGCATCTTTGGAGTACAACTTCAAGGGTGAGAAGCAAAAGCTTCAATGCTGTAACTGCAACGCTATAACTGGGCCATATTTTTCACTAAAGCTGCAAAGAATCACATTTTGATGTATTACTCTAAAGCAGTGTCTCTTCAGCGATTCCTAAAGTCTATTAAACCTTTTTGACCCTTTAGAGCAATGTTTAGTTTGCTAAGCCACTTAACCTTGACCTTTTCAGTCATTCACTGAGCAAAAAAAACATTAACCTGTACTTCAGCTCTTTTTAACATCTATATATATATACATATATAATGTCTTGCCATGGCCCGCATGTTGGAAACATACAGCATGTTGCAAAAGTATTAACACCCCATGAAATTATTTTCTAATAGTAAATCAAACGGCGGTGTGTTTTATGCGATAATGTCTCATACATCAACACAAAACAGTCCATATAAAAACCTATAGATTTAAAACCTGTTGTTAGCTCATCTAGGGAACCAGGGAGATGAAAGTGCTCAGCATGATAAAAACTTAACAAAACATTATATTACAGCTGCAGTTGAAATCCAGGCTAGGATTTGTCTGTGTTAAAAAAATTTATCAATTAAAGCCAACGCTAAACAAATGGTGTTTTAGTCCAGATTCTGAAGGAATACCAGGAAAATATATAACTACAATGCTACATCCTAAAATTGGGATTATGAAGCATCTAACTCACATTTTTCTTGTCTCTTTTCTTACGTTGTGGTCACCATCCTATGTGACCTTCAGCATCTCAAGAGAAACGATCATGTGTGAACAGCACGGACAGTTAACCAAAGTATTAATGAGAACTGGTTTAATACAGTATGTACGGTGTTGTGACGTGTCCGGCTGACGCAAAGCTAACGTAGAATCAGATGCGTGCTTGAATTTAAACGCATCGGTTAGCTGCCCTGCATGTGCATCTCGTATTGGGCACCCCTGCGCTAACGTTACCTGCTTCGGAGCTGGCGATTGTGTTTTAGTTTGCATTTCGTCCAATGCGAGACGAAAATCGATTTCTTTGGATTGTCCTTTTTTAACATATGTCGGGTAAATACGATTAATCGGAAAGACGTACCTAAACTTACCTTTTACACAAATATTGCCTCAAAACAGAACTTTTCGAATGCACTATTGTGATGCCTTTCCCATTAACTGACCCGCTCCCCTTTGGTCCCACTGTAGTTCTGACTGCTCGGTGTTGCTCTCCTCATAGGAGGTGAAGCGCAATGGTAATTTCAAGTCTTCTGTAGCTTATAAACAGGTTTTCTTGAAGAACTGTCCTGTGTTCACCTGCATCCAAACTCCCCGCCTGATTCCCTGTCCAGGCTGAAGGAAAATCATCTCGCCACCACGATGGTACCACCACCATGTGTCACAGTGGGGTCAATAGGTTCTACCACAACAGATCGTCCACACCTACAATCCTCCTCTTGGTTACCTCACTTAACAACGCTCTCTTTGCCCATCGTGGCAGTTTCGGTAGGCGGTCATTTCTACTAACACTAGCTTATTATTTGTAATAGAAATTTGTTTTTATTCATTAAAACCCTGTTTTTATCCAACCTTTCCTTTCATAGTCCTCCTTTAGGCAGATTTTATTTAATTTACAGACAATATACTCAAACATGAGCCTGTGAATAAAGGCAACTAAATGAAAAGAGGTGAAAAAAGCAGTGGACTAACATTACCAGTGAGAACTGAACACTCACAGTATTGAAGGGGGCCAGGAGGTTGATGATGTTATGGTCAAACTCTGTCACATGATTACATACGTAGAGCTTGGTGTTTTTGTCTCGGGAGCGAGGGTTTCTCTGTCTCACATGCATCCCAAGAACTGAGCACATAATCCTCACAACAAACCTGCAGGGAAACAAGTATAAATACGCGTTAAGGGCAAATAACAGGAGACGGCCAAAAGCTCACCCCTGGGTTCGGATACTTGCCTTCTCACAAAGCTTTCTGGGATCGCACAGCTGACCAGGAAGATGTGAACGCCTATAAAAATGCGCATCACCATCAAACAGACGCCGACCGGGGAGTAAAGGAGCAACAGCAGGAGAGCCACGGCATCCTTGGGAAACCTGTGCAAAAGGGATTTTCAAACCACGTTATGTCAAGTGGACCAAGATGAAAACATCGAGAGTGGCTGGAGATGCCAACATATTTTATATCAATACCAAGTTACTGGGGGGAAAAATGGGCGAGATCTCACCATGAACACAAAGTTCACGTCAAACGACTATTGAGTGTTGATTTTATCCATTAATATGCTTGACGTTCTTACAGTGGTGTTACAATTGATCAATAAAGGAAACTGACAGCAAGTCAATTTAAAAAAATGAGCTTTCTTTAAACTTCCTTCATAGACTTTTTGTACCTCTATTGGATAGGATGGGTTCCAGCAATGCTTAGATATCAATATCAAATATTGATTTTTATTTAGATCGAGAGGACAACAACCAGCATTTAGCATCAGCCTCCTTATAACACTTCCTAAAGGTTTTGTTTATTTGCATGTAACCTAAAAACTACTTTGTTAAAACCAAGTAAAACTAAACACTTCCCTTAAGCACAAACTTAGTAGAGGCAGCATTATGCTCCTTTTGTTTCCCCAGCCCCCTTAAAGCAACAGTGGTCTGTTTTGTTAGCAGTGCTGGGACAGGCACTCATATAAAGTTACAGACAAACTAACAGCGACATGGTGCCTCGACTTCTTGGCTAATTAGCCTAACGCGTTTCCTGTTTCATTTCACCGCGACACATTTGAATAAATACACCATATCCGGTGCACCGTCGTGTTTAGGACAGCAGCTAATTAGCTTTCTTCTGGTCTGTTGTTAGCCCGCCGCTGGCTGACTTACCGACGAAAGTCAAACATGTCCTCGATCCCCCGAGTCTCCATGTCTGCCTGGCGGAGTTTGGCTCGGCACGCAGGGCTAACGCTAAGAAAACCTCCTGACGTCTAAATACGGCTGAGTCATAACGCTCCCAGCGGCGCTGCGGTCATCCACCGAGAAACCTGCTAACCAGCTACACTCGTCGTGGAGTCGAGGAGACAAGCGAACACACAGCGAATGCAAATCAAACGCCGTGGAAGGTTAGCATAGCAGCTATCAACAGATGCTACTTCCGGTATGATGGCTGCACTTCCTGTTTGGGACCGCAACAATAAAAGGAGATCTTTTTACCCCAATTTTTAGTGATACAGTATATATATATATATACATATATATATATATATATATATATATATATATATACATATATATATATATATATATATATATATATATAT
>JAVLVB010000380.1:546338-558732 GCA_032876305.1 Orestias chungarensis
TATATATATATATATATATATATATATATATATATATATATATATATATATATATATATATAAAGATCTCCTTTTATTTTTACGGTCCCAAACAGGAAGTGCAGCCATCATACCGGAAGTAGCATATGTTGATATTATTAGTTATATATATGTATATGTATATATATATACACACATATATATATATACATAAATAAATGTAACAACAGTGCAAAACAAAATATCTTTAACATAACACAATAAAGAATTTAAACAATTTACCAATTGGTAACAAATATTCATATTCTCTAAATATTACAGATTTTAGATTTTAAAATGAATACATGCATTAATTATTTAGGTATTAAGGATTGTCTTGTGACAAGTAAAAACTGTTCGGTTTGAGTCCGGTTTGTGATTTTTGCCACCATCTGGACCTCTCGCTTGTTTAACTTTGGGTTAAACAACCTTGTATTCATTTGAAACCAATAAGAAAACTGTCACTGAACATCCAACGTGTCAGAATAAGCGACTCACTTCCGAGTCGGACGTCAGGTGTATATAGGGAGCGCCCACTTAGCTGAGGTTTCACTGCTGGCTGTTTGAGACAAAAGCCTTGGCTGTTGTTTCTTTTGGCTTCCTTCCAACTCTTCAGTGTTGCAGGACTGAATATCTAATATACTGTAATTATTTATGCTTGTTAATGTTTTTGTTTTAAATATATTGTATGTATTGTATGTAAAAGCATGAGTCATGAGTTATGTGGCCCATCAGTTAAAGGAAGCTACAACCACTCCATTTTTATGTATTTTCTGTTAATCCGTGTGTCTCATGTTTTGAAAGAAACCACTTCTAAGGTTTTAATCGGCTCCACCTGTGAAGTTAAAGTAATAACCTGGACTTTGGGCTTTTTTTAACATTTTGGTTTAATCCCGTTTATGTGCTAAGAGGAAGGACTCCAGCTGAATTTGTTTGACTTGTCTGATTCTGGGATCTCTTTGCAAGAGACCGTATCTCTGACTCTGGGCTACTATGCACCATGTGACTTGTATACATGAGATGTAATGGCAGCTGCATTTTTGTTTTTTCTGCTTAAAACTGGACATTTGAACCTAATTTCCCCTTCTTTCACAGTACGAGTGCATCTCAGTACATGTTAGTCATTCTGGCGTCCAGATTGGTAATACATGTTGGGAACTCTACTGTCTGGAACCTGGAATCCCCCCAGACGGTCAGATCCCTTGTGATAAGACAATTGTTAGTGCCGATGATTTATTCAACACCTTCTTTAGTCAGATGAGAGCGGGGAAATATGTCCCCAAACCCTTATTTGATGACATAGAACCCTCTCTAATTAGCCAGGAGATTACATCCTGTTCAGCTGAAACATTAACTAGAGAAAACAAGCTTTTGGTCTGTTTCACAGTCTGTCAGATGTGGTTCCAGTGGAGACTTGGCCAAGGTACATAGGCCTGTTTGCATGCTGAGCAACACCACAGCAATTGCAGAGTCCTGGACTTGCCCGTACCACAAGTTTGATCTGGTGTATGCTAAGCGTGCCTTAGTTTATTGGTATGTGGGTGAGCGGATGCAGGAAGGCGAGTTCTCTGGAGAAGTATTATGAGGAGGTTGGAGCTGAGACCCTGGGAGAAGAAGAGGAAGATAGAGAATATTAAATGCATTTGTTGTATAAATTTGTTTTAAGAAAATAAATTTTTTTGCAGCATGGCTGTCTATCTCTTCACTATCTAGAATCATGGTATGATCTATCACTTTAAAGGCGGCTTATTTTAAAATCCCAGTGTACCAAAGATTTCTTGTGACATGATCATTTGCTTCAAACTCGACAGGGTAGTTATATTGAAGCAGTTGGTCAGAGCTTGCTTAATGTGATGTCACTGATGATGTTTAAACCACTTCACTGTTTCATTCAGACCAAGTCAGCTGACTGTTTCGAGCTGACAGCCGGAGCTTTGAACTCTGGCCACATTTCAGTGTGGCTTAAGCCCCGCCTCATGTCCCCCTTCTACGCATATTGTACGTTACGAGCAGCTCTCGTCACTACTTTTTCTGAGTTTTGGATTTGTTTGTCATGGAGCAACCAACTAGGAAGCCATCCCTGGTGTGGGAGTATTCTGAGTTGATGCCACCTAGTAAGCTAATGTACTTTCTAAGTGTTTTTTTTAGAAAGCCTGTAGCCTAGTCATATAGTCATGGTTTCATTTTATATGAGATGTGCAGTTATTATTGACTCCACAACATAAGAGGTTTGATGAATGACGTAATAACAGGTTGTGTTGGTTTTCCAGGTGCAGTGTTTGCTTTTCCCCCAGCTACTGACGTATAATAATGATAACACAACTATATATGGATGATTAGAAAGAATCTCATTCAAATGTGTGTAAGTTAAACATTCATGGTTGTTTTTTTTGGGGGGGGGGTTAGGATCCAGAAAGCAAGAGCTTGCACCTCCAGCACCTGCTGAAGCTACCACAGGTAAGACACGATGGAGGCACAAAACTCTGTACTCAAACCTGTACCACCCTGCCAAGCAGTACCTTGTCATACCAGCGTCCTCTGTTCCCCGTGAAAGGGTATTTTCCAAGGCTGGAGAAATTGTCTCAACAAAAAGAAACAGTTTGAAACCTTCTACTGTTCAAAAACGACTTTTCTTGAATAAAAACACCTGAAGTAGCACAAGCACCCTCTTTATTACACAAATCACAATGTCCCAAAAGCTCAGCACACCAAGAATTCTACATAGTTTTTTTAATTATTATGGTTTCTTGGTTAGATTACCCAGAATCTTCAATGAGGTACTACAACACATATGTACACCACATATACATACATAAGTTCTATTGTGGTGTTAATGTGCACACAAGAGATCAAGAATGAATCAAGAATCAGTTTATTTATATAGAGCCAATTTACAACAGGTATCGTCTCAAGGCACTTCACAGAAAATCCATTAAAATCAAAGATACATCATAAACAAATCAATTTGAAAAAGTTTCCAATCTAAGGAACCCCAGCAGATTCATGGAGTCATTGACCTGCAGCATTCACTCCTCTGGAATCAGCAGACAGAAACAATGGCTTGTGTTGTCGTTGACTTTACAGCAATGCCTCATACTGAGCATGCATGTAGCGAAAGTGGAGAGGAAAAACTCCCCTTTAACAGGAAGAAACCTCCAGCAGAACCAGGCTCAGTACAAGCAGCCGTCTGCCACGACCGATTGGGGGTTTGAAAAGACAGAAAGCTAAATTAGAAGCACAGGATACTGAAATAAAAGAGTTTATAGCAATAGTTGTAGAGCGTCACTGGAAGCACCTCAGCCCATGTTCTCCTCCAAGAAGCTGTCTCAGCTAACAGAACGCCAGCCCAGGTGTGGCTACTATGGAGAGAAGAACACTAAGAGAAAACTAAAGGTTAGCAAGGTTGAAATAACGGTAACTAAGCAGATTGGACAAAGGAAGAAAGTACCAGAGAGAGAAGTGGTCAGATTGTCCTCCAGCAGTCTAAGCCTATAGCAGCATAACTATAGAAAAACTTAAATAACTTAACCCTATAGAGTGAGACATGAAGAAGTTAGAGCAAAGGAGAACCGTCTGTCAAGACTGAGTTCCTCCCCCAGCCACAATAGGCTGTCTTCTCTACGTCTTCCTAACTATAAACTTTATGAAACAGGAAGGTTTTAAGCCTAGATTTGAAACTAGACAGGGTGTCTGCCTCACGGACTAAAGCTGGAAGCTGGTTCCACAGGAGAGGAGCCTGATAACTGAAAGATCTGCCTCCCATTGTGCTTTTAGAGATTCTAGGAACCACCAGTAAACCTGCAGTCTGAGAGTGAAGTGCTCTGTTAGGGACATAAGGAGTTATCAGATCTCTGATATACAATGGGATGCTTTACATTGGCAAAGTGAATGAAGCTTCGGGTAGTGAACTACTTTATGACACTATAGTTCAAAATGATTCAATGCTTCAGAAACCCTCGTTTTGCCATCACTAATGATCATAATCAATGCTGTACGATATTTAGGTTAACTACATTAGTCTTTGCTGTCCTTATTCCTTCACTCATGTTTTTAATCAAACATTCTCTCTAAAGCAGTAAAGACATATTTTAATTCAGGTTGATTGCACAACTTCACCACATTCATCCAAGTTACACACACACACACACACACACACACACACACACACACACACACACACACACACACACACACACACACACACACACACACACACACATAACCACTCATTCTTGGTCCTCACTTGCCCTCTTGTGGTGACAGATATATATACTACACCCCAGTGGAAAAGTAAAGGCATGAATTTATAAATAGAGTGAGGGTGAAGTTTCCAAGGTAAATTTTCATGTCTCGGCCCACCTTTTTAGAGTTATTACATGGAATTTTCTTTATTGCCACTAATAGGATAAAGCAAGGATGTCACTTTTTACATTTACACAGAAAATAGGAAAAAATACATGTGAAAAAACTAGACAGCCTCGGAGCATCACTAGGATTAAAGAGAGAAATTATGAGTGCAGGTGCTCTGATTAAATACACTATTTACTGGTCATTTTAAAGTGTTCACCTTAGTACTTCAGCAGATTGTTGGTGGCTAGCAGTTAAATGTGTCCGGTAGCCCAAAGTCAAAGTTCTTAATCCATATTTCAACAGTGAGACAAATCTGAATCTGTTGTATTTGCCAAGATTATGCACTAAAATAGGAATTGGACCTCAGTATCACTAAGATCTCTATGAAGACCTTTTGTCTTGTTGTTGGGGAAATACATGTTCATACAAGTATAATTTAGTAAATCCTTAAAATCGGGCATGTCCTCATTCTGGGGACTATCTTGTAACAGTTTACACGGGTTGTGTAGAGGATGTTTGAGAGGTGAAGAGATGCTAGACATCTTTTTCCTGGTTCTGCAACTGTATAGGTCCTAGACAGAGGTAAGACCAGTCCTGATGATCCTACAGATTCAATCTTTGTTCGGATCTGTCCTGTTTAATTATTCTTTTTTTGTGCCTGGTTCAATCAACTAAATAGAGCTCTATCACATACCTCGAATGCCACAGTTAGCATGGTAAATGTTCAACAGACTATAAGTGGTAAAAGTTATAAAGAAGTTTGCTTTGCTAGTGATTCCATGAGAGAGAATCTTCTATCATCAGAGGATATGGCAGCAAGACTTTTTTAATGTCTTTGATAATAGTTCACTACAGTATAAATCAAGCACAGTACGTAAGCTGGTGTTTAGATCAGGACGAGCGTGACTATGGCTACAGAGAAGGCCCATGTGAAGAACTGTGCAGCTGATCATACTTAGAAACAGCTAAAAACAGCTAGATTAGATGTATAATGTGCAAGTATTTAAGCAAATAAATAAAGATGATTGTAGTTGAACTGTTGAGTCGGACATATTTGGGCCATTGTTGGGACATTTTTAGAGTTGTATAGATAATGTCATAAGATTTTGTCATTTGTATTCTTTGTATACGTTCATATGCACATTAATAGGCTAAGAGGCGTCAGGTTATTACTTTAACATTAACCGATAATACAATATTACTAATGAAGCCGGTTATAGTGTTGATGCTAATGTTTTTCTTTTCTGGTGCATGTCTCTTTAACACAAGCCCCTCCCATTCATGTCCATAGGCTCCGCCCACGCGAAGTCCCGTTTCCTTGGCAACAATAACCAGTCGCTTGTGTAACAGCCGCAGTTAGCGAGATATCGATTGAGTTTTCTAGGAGAACAAACGCGGAGCAGTTTCAAGTGAGCGCCAGCTGAACGCCGCTGCTTCCTCCTGCCGGCGCCGAGCAGCCACGATGGGCGTCGGTCTCCGCAGCGCTCCGCTAATCCTCTGCCTGGCCCTGGCTTCGGTGCTCGGCCTCGGCGAGGACCTCGACCGGCCTCTGTTCGGGCCTCCCGGGTCTCCTATCCAGCTCCACGAGACCGACCCGGACCTGAAGAGAGTGCTGGTGTTCGCAGAGGAGCGATACAACCGCGGCTCCAACGCCATGCACCTCCGCAGGGTCAACCGCTTCGTCTCGGGCACTAAACAGGTTAACGCTTCAAATATCTGCTTCCTACATGTCAATGTTGCTGTTAAGTGATTGATCAAAGCGCCGCCATTACAGCTATTGTTTAGTAATTGATCAAAGCGCCGCCATTACAGCTATTTCGATGTAATTACGTGTCTTTAAACAACAGCTACGGGGTAATTAACGCAGCGTCAAGCTCGCGACACTTCACTGAATGCTAAACGGAAGCCTGCTTTCAAAATAAAAGCACGCACTTCATGCTGAAAAACAAACCCGTATGTTTTAAATTTAATTAATCAGGAGCACAATAATCCCCTGTTAAATTAAATACAAAATGAAGCCACCTCTACTGTAGAAGTTTACTATTTACACATTTTTTTCTCACTAACCGGAAGTGAGAACAACAACAATTTATCATATTCAGTGACAATGTTTTTGTAATATTTATTTATTTTCATTTTCTTTTTAGTTGGTGAAGGGAATCCGCTACACTATAACAGTGGAACTGAGCAACACCCAGTGTAAGAAATCTGCCTTTCTCAAGACCTGTGACTTCTACCCAGAGCCTCAGAAACTCAAGGTAGGGTGTGTGTGTGTGTGTGTGTGTGTACTTGTTGCAGTGCTTCTGTTTGTTCAGTCAGAAATGTCATCACCGACATGAAGTTGACTGGCAGTAACCTTGATCATGCACTTGTCCCGTGCAAGCTTGTGCAACCTTCAGATGCAAAAATTATGTCCTCGGTTTCCTTATTTTTAGCATTTGCGGGACAGCAGACATGTGATTGTGATTTGAGCGCACGTCTGCTGTGTCTTTGTCCCTGACTCAGACTGAGGTGTGCTTGTTCGAAGTATGGGACATCCCCTGGCAGGCCACCACCACCCTCCTCAAGCAGAAGTGTCAGCCTAAAGGTCAGTCTGCAGGCAGACCGGCTGATTGTGCCACGTTTTCCTTGTAGATTTCTGATATCCTTCTCTTCTTTAGCGTTTTACAGTCTTTGGCGATAGATAAACATGCTTCTATCAACCGAACAAATTATTATTCTTTTTTTTTGTATCTTACTTGTAGAAAAGCATCTTTATTTGTTCTGCTGGCCACTTTCCAGCCAGTTATGTAACCTTCTTGTTACATAACTGGTAAGTTCACTGACCTGTTTAAGGATCAATGGCTTAAATTGGGTAATGGGTGAATGGTCTAAGTCTAATGCTCTTGTTCCTTAGTGGTCCTGATTTTTAAAAATGAATCCACAATTAAGCACCTGAGGTTAATTTTAATGGATGTTTTCCTCATTTCAGTGATTCCAGCCTTAGAGAACAACAAGGTGGAGGCTTTATCCAAGCCAATAGAGGTAAAGCAGCTTAGCCGGTCATTACTGGGGTGGTTTCTCACACGGCCCAACAATCTTTCATTGTTTTTTGTTTTTCTTGTGGTAGGAGTCTATGGAGCTTTTGGGCCAGTTTAAAAACTTTATGGTCAAATACAATAAGGTCTACAGCAGCCAGGAAGGTGAGTGGCTTGCACAGGCTAAACACAAAACACCACCTGCACACGCCAGAGCACGCTTCCGGCTCAGGCTGACAAAACACGACCACGAATAACCCACGTTCAGTCCCGTTTAAACTCACTCATGCTGGGAAAAAAGGTGCATGCATAGGACTAAACGATCAAATTCATTTAATCATAAGACCTGGGTACAAACAAAAGCTGTTTTTGAAGGGGGATTTACTTTTTCAAGGCAGGAATCCTACACAAATGAATCCGGCGCTGGTTTCAAAACTCACTGCCCGGTTTATTAAACTAGGCGTTACCTGCGATTAAAGCAGAATTTCGCGAATGCTGGGTTTCATTTTTAGTTTTATTTAGTTTATGTGAATAAGCTCATGAAAAATATGGCCGTGTATCCATCGAACATCTCATTTTGTGTCTGGCAGAGGCTGACAGGCGTCTACGGATCTTCCAGGAGAACCTGAAGACGGCCAGGAAGCTCCAGTCTTTGGATAAAGGCTCAGCTCAGTATGGAGTCACCAAGTTCAGTGACCTAACCGGTGCGTGTGACTGTGGACCAGCTGGTATTCCCGTGGTTTCTGATGAGGCGTGTCCTCTGTTTTTAATTTTGTAGCTTCGCTTCAAGAAGACATTTATCTGCAATACAGAGGTTTGGTTTATTAAAATTTCTCCGTCTATTTGTTCAGAGGAGGAGTTTGGTTCTACGTACCTGAACCCGCTTCTCAGTCAGTGGACCCTCCATGGTCCAATGAAACCTGCCCCTCCAGCTAAAAGCCCCGCCCCCGACAGCTGGGACTGGAGGGATCATGGAGCTATTAGTCCTGTGAAGAATCAGGTGAATAAACAGCGGTTCACCCTATTATGAATAAGTTGATGCAGCTGAAAAATATATTTGACCCTGTGTGTGTGTGTGTGTGTGTTTTTCTTCTTCTTCAGGGCATGTGTGGATCCTGTTGGGCATTTTCTGTCACAGGAAACATCGAGGGCCAGTGGTTTCTGAAAAATGGAACTTTGCTGTCACTCTCAGAGCAAGGTAGCGCCTCCTCATTCTCACAAACAACGTCTCTGACGTGCAATGAGAGCTGTCCCTTTATCAATAAATCAATCATACACCCTGTCCTACGCAGAGCTGGTCGACTGTGATGGACTGGACCAGGCATGCAGAGGTGGACTGCCATCAAATGCTTATGAAGCCATCGAAAAGCTGGGTGAGGAACCCGATTTTCCGTCAAATCTAAACCGAAAGACGAAAGGTGACTTCAGCTCGCTCACGTTTCGGTCCCTCTTTGCTAAGGCGGCCTGGAGACCGAAACGGATTACTCCTACAAGGGACACAAGCAGACATGCGACTTCACTGATGGGAAGGTGGCTGCCTACATCAACAGCTCTGTGGAGATTTCCAAGGATGAGACGGGTAAGAGAGTCAGGCCTGGCTCCCCAGGTAAACTTTTGACCAACAGGTAAATGTTACGCTGCTTTATTCTGTGTCTCCTCAGAAATTGCTGCATGGCTGGCAGAGAACGGACCGATCTCTGTTGCCCTGAACGCCTTTGCGATGCAGGTGAGTCCTTGAGTTGTTGTATTCTCATTTCTTCATACCATTTCTGTTTTAATGCGCTAATATCTCCTCACCAGTCACCAGGAAACATTCCGCTGTATCGAAAGGCCATATTTTATTCTGGTGTCTTTTTTTTCTATGTCTGTAGTTTTATAGGGAGGGAGTCAGTCACCCGCTGAAGATCTTCTGCAACCCCTGGATGATCGACCACGCCGTGCTGCTGGTAGGATATGGACAACGTGAGTATATTATTCCTCTCTAATCCGGCCGTCGTTTGCGATTCAGGTATATTTAAAACGGTTTTCCCCTTTCGCTGTTCTTTCAGGAAATGGCGTCCCATTCTGGGCCATCAAAAACAGCTGGGGGGAGGACTATGGAGAGGAGGTACAAGACTAACAACATCCAACACTTTAAAGCAGCGGTGCTCACCCTGAGCTAGCGAGCTACCTAAAAGATGACCATTCCTAAGGGATCTACCAATCCACCCACCAGAAAAAAGCACTTATTTATTTTATATTATTTAAATCATGGTTAATGTATACTTTGTCCTTCTAGGATGAAGTATGTTTTGAGTTTAAATTTAATCTATAACACATATTAATTTGGGAGGTTTGGTGCTGCTCCAGCCTCTAACTCGTCTAGCTCAGCCTCTGCTAAGAGAGACAGGGAGACTCGCTATGCAACACTGTTGTTTGCTAAGGTGGCTAATGCAAAGCTAACGTAGAGTTAGCGTGTGTTTGTGCACTTAAATGTGCATCTGTTTGCTGCCTGGTATGTGATTCTACAGACAAATAGGATGGATGCGGTCATCTACTTCCTTTAATGCTGTGCGATCGACGCGCACTACTCTCTCGATCGACCGGTCGATCCCGATCCACGTATTGAGCACCCCTGCTGTAGGGAATGTTATATATCGAAGAGAAACTCCATTTTAAAGTTGATCTGAGTTTGTTTCCCTTGGGATAATTATGATGTGACTTGCAAGCCTCTTTACCGTATCCACTAAACATTAAGCTCAACGAGGAACTAGTTAACTGTTGATGTCACAAAGTAGACGTTTTGTTTTGTTATTTTTACAATATTAAGAAGAAACAGATGATGTTTTGTTTCTCTTCTGCAGGGTTACTACTACCTTTACAGGGGGTCCAACTCATGCGGAATCAACAAGATGTGCTCTTCAGCCGTCGTTAACTAATCTTCGTGCCACGTGTGTCGTAGCAGCCTTGCGGCCCCCCCGACTTCAGCCCACAGAAGCATGTAAACAAAACGCATGAGCATCCAAGCGAAGACGCTTCAAAGCTCTGGCAATGTTCCGTTAAACCATTTGCTGTGTTACCCGTTCACTCCTCCAACCTCATTTTCCTCTACTCCGTCATTCGCGCTCTGATGAAGTTAGCTCTGATGTTACTGTGAAACTTAACTATCATTTTAAACTGGATTTTGTTTGCACATTTTATCCTGCTGTTTCAGCAGAGGCAGTGTGGTTCTAACTTATCTCTACTAGCAATAAAAATGAGCAGTAGTTATATTAATAATGTTGTTGTTTTCCCGTTCCTTGGAGACTATGAAACTGCAATGCGATTACACAAACTGCTATAGGACTGAAGAATAACAGGTGTTTGAATAAAAGGTGGAAATTCAGAAAATTGTGTGCTTATAAATCAACTTGTTTTTATTGAGTTATTATCCATAATCTATACCTGCTGGTCACTGGGCAAGAGGTGGGCTCAGGTTGCCAGTTTATCAAATGTCCACACAGTCAAAACCGTTAATCTAGCATGTTTTTAAAGTCAAATGCTTTTGCTGGTTTATTGCTACGCACTGAAGTGTTTCAATCTTCCCGATCCTTCAGATGTTCTGGTTCCATCCAGTCAACACTGCTCCTCCAGAATCAGGACCAAACATGGAGAAGCAGCATATTAGTGTTTATGCTCGTCTAATCTGGAACAATCTTCCAGAAAACTACACAATTGCTGAGTTCCTTTAAATTAATAAGATTTTTAGATTTGCCTTTGATTTGTAATAACTGAACATCAATAGTAACATAATATTAGTTTTAGTCGAAATTTGACCACTTCTGTCTATTTTGGCACTGCAATAAAATATATTTTTTGGTTTGTTTATATTGTTTTTTATAACTTGCCTTGTCACTGTGATGTGAAGTTCAAATAAGCAAGACTATTTCAGAGAGACTCCATCGGGGGAATTGAACCCAAGACCTTTAAGTGGCATTATTATTATTATTATGCTTATTATTATTGATTTCGTCCAAAAAGCAATCAAATGTTGGTGATCTTGAACGCTGCTCTGTTCGGTCAAAAAATACAGTTCCCATAATGCAATGGTACTTTTTACAGAAAATAGCACCTTCAAAATAAAATACATGTTTTGCAGTTTGAAACAGTGCCTAACATTCAAATTTCAGACGATATGTGGCCTTTTATAAAACAGTGTAATTGTAATGCAATTACAAAGAATAAAGTTTGTAAAAGACCAATCACATGCTTTTACTTTGAAAGTGACGAAGAGGTTCAGCCGGAAGTGAGGATTCTGTTTTAGATTCTGGTAAATCCCGACATGCGTGTTTACTGATTGGGCCTCGTTTTCCTGCTCAGTTTTCCTCTGTTGCCTCTTTTGGTCGCTGTTTCAGTCAGAGACGAAATTTGTGTCTCTTGTTTTCAAGGTAGGTGCCAAAATACAAATATAAGGGACCAACAGAGCCTGTGTTAGCCCTGTTAGCATACCGACAAAATAACAACACAGCCTGTGTTAGCCCTGTTAGCATACCGACGAGCTACCAACACAGCCCGTGTTAGCATACCGACAAAATAACAACACAGCCTGTGTTAGCCCTGTTAGCATACCGACGAGCTACCAACACAGCCCGTGTTAGCATACCGACAAGCTACCAGCACAGCCTGTGTTAGCCCTGTTAGCATACGGACAAGCTACCAGCACAGCCTGTGTTAGCCCTGTTAGCATACCGACGAGCTACCAACACAGCCTGTGTTAGCCCTGTTAGCATACCGACGAGCTACCAACACAGCCTGTGTTAGCCCTGTTAGCATACCGACAAGCTACCAGCACAGCCTGTGTTAGCCCCGTTAGCATACCGACGAGCTACTAACACAGCCTGTGTTAGCCCTGTTAGCATACCGACGAGCTACCAGCACAGCCTGTGTTAGCTCTGTTAGCATACCGACCAGCTACCAACACAGGCTGTGTTAGCCCTGTTAGCATACCGACGAGCTACCAACACAGCCTGTGTTAGCCCTGTTAGCATACC